>WSYQ01001271.1:0-198997 GCA_011426435.1 Lysiphlebus fabarum
TTTTTTTCTAGCGTCCATTGCACAACCGTCCGGCGCCAGCTGTCCAACCCCTTGACCCTCTCTCAACCCTCCACTGGACATACCTTTTTTTTTTTTTTTTCCTATTTTTATATATTTTTTTGACAAAAGAAATGAACGACGTGCATAACCTTTGAAAAGGTTTGACCGTTGGAGAAATAACCCAAAGACCTAAAATGCATCATTCTTTTTATATTTAGTTTTTTTTTTTTTTTTTTTTTGGTTTTTTATCTTGCATTACTAAAAAGTTTTTGTATTTATGTACACGAATGTATATAAAATATAATTTATTAGATTAAATTGAATTTTTATATAAAATATATTAAATTATTCTAATGTTGTATTTAGACTCGTAGATCAAAAATGTATACATAAGTTGTGTCCGGCATTTAAAATATGTTAAGATTTCATTAAGCAAGAAGGTTCGCACCTTTTCCTGTGTTATGTTTATTATAAACGTGGGTTGTCTTTTAAATTTACGATGGCACATTATATGAAAATTTAATTCATTTTTTTCCTTTTTTTCTTTATGAGTTTATATATATATTTATTTATTTATTTATTTATAATGTTTTATCTTGAAAAGTAACCCTGTATATATATGTGTATGTATGTATGTTTGTGTCATCATAGATAATTTATTCATTATTTATATTTATAGGGCCACCTCCTCCCCCTGCCCACCGACACCCTCTTTCCATTTTGCATAATACCACACACATACTAGTCATATTACATACTTTATAACATTTTAAAAGTGACAGGAAATACTCGTGCACACACACGTTGTATTGTAAAATTATATTATTTATATTTTTTTTTTTTTGATAATATTAAAATGATTTATTTTGACATTTTTTTTTTTTTTTTTAAATTATAAATAAATAAATAAATAAAATACTTGAAATGAATAAAACGGATGCATTTAATTTATATATAGGTATTATATTTAAATCTAATCAAAAATTAAAAATTTATATTTTTTTTTAAATATTAAATTCTCCATTTTGTAATTGACACCATGTTTTATAACGTGACAACTCTTTTAATCATACAATGCACCCTTTTTACTTCATGAACCCTAATATATTTTAAATCAGTATATATATATATATATATTTTATAAAGTAAAATCCTGTCACAACACAACCATTTTTGCGTCAATTCTTGATATTTTATTGGCTTAAATTTACACACAATAATAATAATAATAAATTTTTAAATGAAAAGGGGTTAATGACAATTGAAACACGCAATAACACGTGCTGTTGTTTTATTTTATTTTTTTTTTTGTTTAAAATTTGATTTTTATTTACTCTATAAATATCGATTAAACAATTGTTTTTTTTTTTTTTATTTTTCTATTGATTTTATTTGATGAATAATATATGAATGTAACAATGAATTGAAATCGATCGTCATTACAGTTTAGTTGTGAAAAGATGTGTTGCCTTATGGCACGATCAAGCAATTTTTATTTAATGGTACATAAAGTTTTATCAAAGTTTTACTGGATAAAATTATATTGGTTTTTATATAATAATAATATATAAATGTCCAGTATAACAATAGCACTTAAATAGCACAGTATATATCCCAGGATATTTTAGTTAAAAATAAAATTATATTCAAGATTTTAAGTGTTAATGTTCAACATTAAATTTGCAGTAGCAAACATTTTTTATTTATTTATATTATAATACAATATATATATATTTAAAAATTAATTTATATATTATTTATAATATAATTATAAAAAAAACAAAAAAAATTAATAATATAATATATTAAACGTTTGATGTTTTAAAAAAAAATATGATGAAAACAGTTAAACGATTTTTTAGGGGTAAAAAAATTGTATCAAGGCGTGAAACTGTAAATCAAGGGTTTTGCTCTCAAAAATTGAATCTCCCTTTTTTTAATAAAAAAAAAAAAAAAAAAAAATGTAACCAAAGAGTTTCAGCCCTTTTTCTTTCCCCTTTTTACTTACTCGTTGAACATCAACGCGTGGCACCGTTTTTCTCATTTATATAAAATACCCCCTTTTTTATATATTTTTTTTTTTTTTTTATGAATCCTCTAACTCTACCATACAATTTACAGTTTTACACTTTTACGGTAAAAAATAAAAAAAAAAAAGTATAAATAAAAGAAATATTCATTTTGAAGTTGCGAGAGAGTATTCGTCCTAGTTTTTTTTTTAAATTTTTTTTTTTGTATTTTCAGTACACAGATGCCACCCTTCTCGACTTTCCGATGTGTTTTACTCAAAACCACATCTATTCTCTGTCTTTTTTATTATTATATTATTATTTCTTTTTTTTTAAGTTTATTTTTATTTTTTTTTTTTATAAATAAGTATATATAAACCATTTGGTATTATTCCGCATTTACGGAGATGCATGTACCCCGTGCACCGTAACGAATCTGTATTTTTTTTTTTTTTTTAAATTTTTAAAAATAAGTAAAAGTTGAGGTTGCAACTGCGATGATAATATATATATATATATACAGGGGACAATTTTATTTTTCTAGTATAATTTTAACCAAATAATTTTTAACAAAAATATAAATTTAAAATTCATAAAAACAAGATGTAGCTTTTCATATAATTATATATTTATATTTTTTTTTTTTTTTAAATAAAATATATGTAAAAAAAAAATATAATTAAAAGTAAAAATAAAACACCTTTAGCTTTTAGCATAAGCTATTTATGTGAATGACTATTTTCCATTAGTCAAATCCCGTGTGTAGTAGGCGAGGTTTTTTAATTATTAGAATTAGCCCCAAAAAAGTAAAAAAAGGTTGACGAGAATTATACGTAAAATGTAGAAAAAAAAAAAATAAAATAATATAAAAATTGTAGAGTCAAGTAATGGCACAACTATATAGTGATAATTATGATGATGGCGAACACACGCGGTTTATGCTCTAGGGGCCCTGTTTTATAGAGGGCGTGGCAGACCTTCTTCACGGGGGCGTTCAAGTATATTTTTGGTTACCGGCACGCGCCTTTTTTTTATCCGCGTTCATATATATACTATTTTTTTTTAATAGATATTTTTTTTTTTTTTTTTTATCCTCTACTCTATCCCTTTCCAATATTTTGAATTCCCCACTTGGATCTTTTCAATTTTTTATAAATTTTTTTTTTTTTTTTTTAACAAATTTTTTTGTGTACATCTGCCAGAGCTTTTTGTATATGATATATATTGCGCATGCTCACGTGTTGTCTGTTGTACTTATACCACACAAAATTTTTTTATTTATATATATATATTTTTTTTTTTATATTCATTGTATGTGCGGATTGAGTTACTAGGCCAACGGTACATTTATATTACGGAAGTTACACTGAAAAAAAGGGCTTCAAATGTAAAATAATATATATCAAACAAATTGGAACAAGGTTTACTTGTCCTTACCCAATTATTTGTTCAAAGTATTCTGTTGAAAAATTTTTTAAATAAATATATATATATATATCGTTTATTTTGAATGAGTATTTGATATATCTTAAATATCTTGATTGATCAAGTAAAAATTTTTTTGACCTACATTGTTTGACAAGTTGTTTCAAATATTTTATCAAATTTTATCTATCAAAGTGTATAATCCTCATTGTATAAATAACCTGCTGGTTTATAAACTGGCACTTTTTTTTAAGCTTCTTATTTTTCATACATAATCTTTAGTAGTTATACCAACTTATTATCAAACATTAGTTGCGAAAAAAAAAAAAAAGTAGAGAGTAAATATAAAAGTGCGATGAAAAGTTGGATATAAAAATGTACATCTATACAAATAGCAAAGAACAAAAAAAATATATGGACTAGTTTTTTGAAGCTGTGAAAAAGCATATAGACAAAAAAAAAAAAAAATACAAGAAATATATATAAGAAATAAAAAATGTAGATTTTATATAAGCACGAGCCACATCCTGGTGATAAGTAGCATGTACTCATCGAAATAATGACTTGAGATTTAATCGTGTGATCGAGATTAGAAAAATAATATGTCAAGCTAGTTTTGTCCAGTTTATGATGAAAAAAAAATATATATATATAAAAATGGTTGTCGTAATATAAACATCTCCATTTTACTTTTTTTTTTTTATTACATACGCAGCAGCACTTTGTGTGCAAGTAACCCCTCTCAGTAAATATATGTAAAAAAAAATTGAGAAAAAAAAAAAAAACGCCCCCTCAAGAACCACCCAAGTATATTCTAAAAAACACTGCTGTTTGCTAAATCGAGTATAGAAAATATTTCTATGTACATCGTCGTTGCGTCCAGTATAGACGATCAACGAAATATAATAAATTCTAAATGTAACATAGATTTATCATAGTCACGCGATCTCCTTCACCGTCAATAATTGCCAGAATTGTGGGTTGTTTTTTTTTTTTTTTTTTATATATATATTTTTTTATACATATAATATTTATTCTCCCTTTTTGTCGCTTCAGTTTTTCTCTCGTTGGCTGACCGCGTATAAAACCACCGAAGGGTGAGAAAAATAATGACTTTGGTCATTTTTCACAGGCGTGACGACAAAAAAAGAGAATTCTTATTCGCACAACCCCTCATACTATAGTATTTTACCCATGGGATATAGTAAAATTATTCGATTATTTTTATCATATCTCATGAGAGATGAAACATACTATGTTATTTAAAATATAAACTTGAATTTTATTGTTAGGACCAGTCAAGTGAATATTTTTCAACTTTTTTTTTATAAATATATTTAAAAATACAAATAAAAAATAACTTGAAATATATTTGATTCGTATTAAATAAGATGAAAAAAATTACAAACTTTGATGATACAAAAAAAATTGAATGAATCGAAATTATAAATTGAATCTTGTTTCGAAAACTAAATTTTGAAATTTTTTGATTGCAAAGAAATATATAGTTAAAAGATCAGGGTTGTTTTATTGTCGTGTTATATAAATTTTGATAATTAATAATTAAATTAAATTTGATCTCTATTCATGTCATCAAAATAATACAACGATATTTAGAAATTAATAATTTATCGATCATCAAACATAAAATCGAATCACTTATACTTCAATTTCAAACATCAAAATTTGATTGACCTATTTGAAAATGTCACAAGTAAAATAAACGATAAATACAAGAGATAATATTATGTTGTTTTTGTAGTAATATTTTTATTAAAAAAAAAATATATATATATATATAATAATAATAAAATAGAAATAAAGTAGAAATGCATACACTTGTTTGTCAAGCTTGCAAACAGATAACGTCAGCCAAGTGGTTTTCCGAAGAGGTTTGGTTTGTGGCTCAACCGAAATGCTTCTTTTTTTCTACTTCTGAAAAAAATAGTTTTCACCGATAGATTTTTTTTTTTTTTTTTTTTTTATTGTCACCCACCGCATGCACATATAAATGCTCTAAAAAAAAAAAAAATAAAAAAAAACACCCATGAACCAATTTTTACCTTAAAGAACAAAAAAATCAAAATGTTTTTTTTTTTTTTTTTTTTTATTCGAAATTGCTGAGAAGTGATATTTTCTCTATTGCAACTACGGAGGTCATTTCTTTTATCTAAAAATTTAGGAAAAAAAGTCTTTCTCCATTTCGAATCTTGTGTTCTTTGCGACCTCGTTTAGACAACCGTGAAAATCTAGAGCATTGAAAAATAAAAAAATATCAAATCTATTGTTAATTTTTGTTCAACAATTGTTTTTCAAATTTTAACAATGACATACTGTCGCGGTGGTATAGTTGACCTAACTGTTTTTCTTTTTTTTTTAACATCTTCCTGCTTTTTTCCTACAAAATTGAGGTTTTTTTTTTTTCCACTGAGGTGACCAATTGGTTTTTCGCTTTACAAAAAGGAAAAAAAAAAATTGTCAAGTTTGTTTTTCTTTTTTTTTTTTTTTACATCTTTTACATCTTTTTACAACAATTCTTATTATTTTTTTTATTCTGGGAAAAACCTTGAAATGTGCAAGACATGTATAGCTGCATGTAAATTATTTATAAAAACAAAAAAATTTAAAAAAACCAAAAGTATGATTTTACAAATTATTGTGGGACATTTATTATGTAATTTTTTTTTTTTTTTTATATATTTTAAGAAAAAATAGTCAGTAATATTATCGATACAAATAAGTATCAACAATTCAATATGGTATTTTTATTTATTTCTGTAAGTGTGAAGATATAAATTTAGGGTGTCGTAATAATATTGTTCGCACAATATAACGTGGGAGAATTAAAGAATAAAACTAAGCTAAATCACTATTACAAATACACTTATATAATAAATAAATATAAATATTATTTGTAAATAATTCTGACTACTTTATTAATATATATTTTATTTAATTGTCATCAGTAAATGATGAAATTTCAAAGAAATACTTGAACGATAATTTTTTTTTTCATAGACGTCTTTTGTGTTAAAATTTTACTGCATTTTTCGTTTTTCCTTTTTTTAAAAACTTATTGTTAATACTATATCCACTTCAATAAATTATATTTTATTATCTAACAATACTTTTTCAAATTTTAACCTGTTGAAAATTTCAAAAAAAAAAAACCCATAGATAAATTTTATTGTTCAAAAAATAAATAAAATAAAAATTAGCTACAGAAGATTATTACAAGGTTAAATTTTCTTTTTCACAATAAAATTGATATTATCTTGAATATAAAATAACAGTTATTCTTTTCAACAATACAAAATTATTTTATATTATTTAGAAAAAAAAAAAATTTACATTTTCTTTTTACTATAACATTTTTTTTATTTGATTTGATGTTTGAATAATTTTTGCAAGGTGGATTTCAACAAAAAATAAAAAGGGTTTTTATGTATATATCATTAAGTTTTGTTATATAACCCTATTTTATTTTATACATTTTTTTTTTTTTTTTTTTTTTTTTATAACGTTGTGTAGTTTATGACCGCGACATCCCAAGACGACCAGTATCATTAAACGAAATATAATATTTGTTACGACATCGTAAAAGAAGCTTTCAGCTCTTCGTATATGATATCGTAATATTTCTAACACACTCAAATAAAATATAAAAAAAAAATATATTAATATACATAATCACATGAGTTGGTGAGGTAAAAACTACTTACCCTTTCGAAAAATACATTTTCACAGAGTTAATATCATTTTTTTTTTTATGATTTTTTATATAACTTTATTTTATTTAAAAAAAAATAATATTTTTTATGTATATTATTATTATCAAAAGAATATTTTTTTTATTAAAAATATTAAATAATTTTTATTTAATTTTTGATTTTAAGGGATGAAAAAAAAAAAAAAAATAAAATATTTATAATTTAAATTTTAATCAGTTTATGATATATATTTTATTTATTTTGTATTTTTATTTTATTTTTTTTTTTTTTCTGGAGAAAATGTAAAATAATTTTTAGGTATAAGTATATTCTTTTTCTTTAAAAATCTCGTCAAAATAATATTTGTCCAGATCCCCTTTCCTTTCACTAATTTGAAATTCATTGTATATTTGGAAAAAAAAAAAAAAGCATGTTACAACTCCACCTTCATATTGAAAAACAGAGTTACATTTATGATTGTCATGTTTTGTCAACTTCTGTTTATGTTGGTTTAATGCCGACAAAAGGGTCCAGATGAATCTTCTTCTTTTTCAAAAAGAAAAAAAAAAAAGACAAACTTGTGGTTTTTTTTTTTTTTTTTATTCCGCGCATTTCAAGACCCACGAGACACCAAGTTAAACCTGAACAAAAAAAAAAAATGTTTATTAGAATCCGGAAGTTTTGTTGCTTCAAGATTCGATACGTTTTTCGAGAATATAAAATCCTATTTTCTTCTATTTTCACGGATTCAATCATTCGTATTTTTTATTTTCCCCTTTCTTTTATTTTTTTAAAAAATATTATTTAAAAATAAATATGTCTATGGTATTGGTATATAAACATATAAGCATTCAAATAAAATTTAAGTTTTTCTATATATTTTTTTTGTTTGTTATTTTAAGGATTGAACAAATAAAATAACAAGATTTTGACATATGAATAAATAAAAATAGCATAAAGAAAAGTAAAAAAAAAAAAAAATGAAAAATAGAAGATAGTTTTATTTTTCAAGTGATGTAATTTTTCAAGTATATTTTTATTCAATTTTTTATGGTTTAAACATACATACACTCATGTTGATGATATTATTTTGATGATAAATTTTTAGGGGTTGTTTATTTTATGATGAGCATTAAAC
This sequence comes from Lysiphlebus fabarum, assembly GCA_011426435.1. Classification (NCBI taxonomy): domain Eukaryota; kingdom Metazoa; phylum Arthropoda; class Insecta; order Hymenoptera; family Braconidae; genus Lysiphlebus; species Lysiphlebus fabarum. The sequence goes on from WSYQ01001271.1 coordinate 8,283, forward strand.
TGAGCATAATTGAACTTATCTCTTTTCAAATTGGTTTTTAAATTTGTCAGTAGAATTGAGATTGACACCAAAAATTTACCTAAGAATACTCAATCCTTCGTCATACAAGTCCCAAAAATTGTAGGTCCTTTTGAATCTTTAGATAACAAATTGCATTTTTAAATGAAAAAAATAAAATAAAACAAATTATAAAAGAAATAAAACAATAAAATATAAGATTTTACGGTTTGTTGAGTATAAAAACTCTGAAAATTTATGCTTGAATAAATATTTTTGTCGTATAATTGTTATCATCATTAAAAAAAATTCAATCTCATGGTTGGTTTCGTTGTTGACCCTTCAAGTGAATTTATTGCTGTAATAGGAGTTAATTCGCAATTGCATCAGTGTCGTTGTTGTTTAGGGGATGATTATTAAGACTATCACATTCTATACTGATGGAGAAAATCAAGATGATATTTTTTTCTCAGTATCATCAATTTTTTTACAGTTCAAAAAATATATAATCAAATAAATAAATAAATAAATAAATAAAAAAATACCGAATAATTATAATTGCAATAATTATCCAGGTGCTGAGAACTTTTTTTTTTTTTTTGCTTTTTGCTTTTCTTTTTGTCTACTTGAAATTAGATGTTTATCTTTTTTCTAAAAAAAAAAAAAATTAACAATAAAATTAAATAGCATAAAAATATATTTTATCTATTGTTAATTTTTAAGTTTAACTGATGTTTTAACCTCGAAGTAACTTCCACGAACCACCAACAATACTAGTTAAAAAAAAAAAAATCCAAAAACATGGGAAAATATTTTGTATTTTGTCGCAAATAACTAAATCGTTATGTTTTTTTTAAAATGTTATAGAAAATAAATGAAAAGAGAAATTGACCCAATGTCAAAATAGCAATAAACTAACAAAAAAAAATAATGTTAACTTTGTGATTTTTTTTTTTTTTTTTTACTCTAAATTACTTTTAGAAAATGTCATTTTAGTATTTAACAATATATATACTTCACTTGTATAGTTTTGACCGTACCACCTGTAGCTAAATGTTTTACATTTAAAGAAATATTTTACAAACATTAAAATCACAAAAAAATATATTGACTACTTTTTTTTTTTTTTACATGTACAAATTAGAAACACTTTTTTTTTTAAAAAAAATGTTTAACAAGTTTAAAATATTTTTTTCAGTAGTTCTAGGTATTTTGTAAAACATTATTTTCTTTCCCATGAAATTTTTTTTTTTTTTAACATAAATATTATATATATTTAAATATATATTTTAGAATTTTAATATTTTTTTTTTTTTGCAAATATTTCAAATATTTATATGGATTGACTTTTATTTGGTATGTCATAAAAAAAATAAATAAAAAAATTGAAAATTTTTAAAAAAAATATAAATAAATAATAAAAATCGGTTGTAAAATCTAGACATTTTTTGCAGTCAACTCTTTAAGCTTGTCTCTTGGGAGGATGTCAATTCTTTTGGGATAATATTCTGAACAAACAGTCATGACTCGAAAAACGTCAAAGGATTACCTTCAAAAATTTTTACCAAAACTTATACGTGAATTTTCTTTTTATTATATTTTTTTTATATATCCATTTTTTTTTTTTCATTCTAAAACGGATATATATTATTGGTACAGGAAATCACTAAATGCTTCGTCATTAGTCATCAAATATATATTATCATTTTCAATACCACATATAACCTATTAATAAATGTTATGACAGACAATTTTTTTATTGAAAAATATTGTATACTTATATAAAAAAAAAAAAATGCAAAGTAAAATAATAAATAAAGGGACAATAATATTTTTTAAAATATTTATTATATACAAGTGAAAGTAAAACTAAAATTTAGCTAAAGAAATAATTTTTAAAAGATAAAATAAATAGGTTGTCATGTTAACCCCAGTTGTCTTAATTGTTACATATAAATGGGTCAATAGTATATATTTTAAATAATAAACAATTGTCTGTTAACCTTGTTTTGACAGACGTCAAAGAGATGTTCAATAGACAATTTAAAATAAAAAAAAAAAAAAAAGAAATACTCAATAGTAAATACACCCTTGAAAATGTGAAAATGAAACAAATAAAAATATAAAAGAATAATTTATTTTATTTATTCAAGATAATATTTTAACAATTGTCATTTTAAACTCTTGAAAAAAAAAAAAAAGTGAAAGAAAAAATTCAATAAATAATTTGCGTAAGATTTTTAACAATTGTTTATAAAATTTTACAATTGAGTTGATATATAATAGAACAACAACTGTGAAGATGAAAAACCCATTGACATTAATATATAACTTGAAAATTTTTATTGACAAGGACGAGTAGAAGTAAAATTTAAGACACAAGTACGAGACAATAGAAAATGTCAATACATATTTATCTAGTTCTAAACTTCTAACGGGGTACTGAAAGGGTCAATACCATTATTAAACAAAAAAAAAATTTCTCTTTTTTTTTTTTTTTATTTTATTTTTTCTATTCAATTTGATTTTTATCTTTTATATTTTTTCAAAAAATAAAATATATTTAAGATATTACCGTTAATCCGGATAATCACTGTGACCAATCCTTTTTTTTTTTTTTTGACAGAAATAATTAAAGAAAAGGGTAAACCACATTGGTGCACCACAAAATATATTTTTTCTTAGTAGTCAATATACTTTGTAATTCTAATAAATATACTTGAAAAATATTTTAAAACAACTTTATTTTCTACCCTTAATTTTATCAAGTAAATTAGGTAAATTAGGTTTTTTATTTTGTCAATTTTGGAGTAATGAAAATGGGACAATTTTATTTTGTGGTTATTTTACGGAAACACCTGAATATGCGTACATTAAAAATAATAAAATAAAAGTGAATGAAAATTTACCACACATATATATATATATGAAATTTGATATTTCAATGTATATTTTCTTTGAAAAACCGGAAAGAAGTGATCAAAAAAAAAAAAAAGATACATACAAAAAAATTTCTCATTCATAAAAAGATGAAGAAATAAAAAAAAATATATATTGCATCGGTCAAGCCCGGGGGTCGTTGGGATTTTTGAGTAACGTAATATTTGTTAATTGTGAAATTCGATACAGTAAAAAATCTTTCTTATATATATATATACAAATCGACTACCTGACTATTTCGTGGGAAGAACAAAATTATTGCGAGTCCAGTATGTTTTTCATCTGACCGCATATCAAACAGTAGCATCAAAAATCATCACCTGGTACTTTTTAAATTTTAAATCAAGCTTTCTACTTTGTCATTTAATTTTTATAAATTTAAATTTTTTTTACTTGCTCATATGAATTAAATAGAGCAAGTGATAAAACTATTATTAATTTATTATCAAAAAATATTGATGATTGTTTATGTTAATCTTTATGATAATCATAAATTAAATAAGACATTTTAAAAATGTTTTTATATGGCTTTCCGCTTCTGAAACACATGGTCACGCCTCTTATTTTATTTATTTTTTTTCCTTTTTTTTTTTTGACATTACAAGTCCACCTACATTGCTCAAGGGTCACCACTTTCCTGCAGATGCAACTATTTCATGTAAAAAAAAAAAACGTTAGAAAAAAAAAAGGAGACTGAGAAAAAAAAAAAATTGAACACACTTGAATTACGTTTCCCTGAGAAAAAAAAAATAAATAATCTTTCCTGATTTTAGAAAATTTTTAGAGAGAATATATAAAAAGGCTCAGAAAGAGTTTTTTTTTTTCGATATATTTTTTTTTTCACTTTAAACTAGAGGGGTTTACAGGAAATGACCGGAAGTGTTAAGATTTTTTATTTATTTATTTATTTTTTTGACGTGGGGGGTTGATACATATGTAAGCACAGGTTACAGTAGCAATACTTGAATGAAAAAAAAAAAAAAATAATAGAAAACTATCTTAAAAAAAATATAGATATATGGAAAAAAATTTTTTTTTTAAATAAAGGAAATGTAAAATGAAACGATAAGTTTTTAATATATAAATATTTTTTTTATCAGGAAATATAGTTTTGAAAAAAAAAAAAAAATAACTAAAAATTATTGGTTAAATTATATTTTTCACAATTCCATTAGTTTATTTTTTTATTATTACAATATTATTTTTATGTTTATCATGAATATCAAATATATTTTTACTCGTCAAAATAAACCATCGCAAATTTTCCATTTTTACCATGATTTTTTATATATTTTTTTTATTCAGTCTGTTTGTCAGTTTGTTAAGATTGACTTGATCAAATTTTAGAAAAAAAAAAAAAAAATAATAAAATTTTTTCAAGGGATGCGTATACACCCCCTTTATATAAATACATACATAAGATTTGTGCATGAATACAATATACATATATTTTATTCTCGCTTTAAGGAAATGAAATTTAAAAATCAGAAAGAAAATAAAATAAATTTAAAAATTCAAATATTCATATAAAGATAAAAAAAAAAATATAAAATATTCCCACACTTGAGAGTTAAAAGTTGGACCATTGACACAACGATGCGTAACTTAATAAAAATAACTTGAAAAAATATGAAAAAAGAAATGTCGTGATATATATTTTATAAAAATTCAAATATATAATAATAAGGGTTGTGAATTGTAAAAAGGTTAAGAAATTACGAAAATTTTTATAAGAGTTACGACTAAACTCCCACGCCATAATATTCTATTCAAATATTATATTTTGATCCAGTGAATTGCCAAACATGAGGACAAACTTTGAAAAAAGGATGATGATCTATAAAAAAAAAATATATATATATATATAAAAATAGTCTCCCACGGTCAGTTTGTATCACCCTCAATTTTGTTAGCTTCATTTTGATGATATTTATAGTAAACGGGGGAATAATCGATGTGCCCCGGTGCCATCCTTTTACCTATATCGAGAAAATACCTGAAAATTGCGCCTGAAAAACGCATAATAGAAGTAAATTTATCCCATCATGTTTTTCCCATGGCATCATGATGCAGGTATACATATTATATATTCCAATGACGTTTTTACTTTTATATATTTATTTTTTTTTCAATAGTCGTTTACATAAGGAAATATAAATTTTATCGATCGATTTACTTGATCAGGTAAAAGGGGTTTTTCATTCATTTTTATTATTCACACTGTAATACTATTCATCATTTTTTATTTTTTTTTTAAATTTATTTTTATTTGGTATTTTAAAATTATTATTAATTTTGTTTTTATTATTTAAAAAGTAAATTATTTTATCTTGAAATTTAATCAATAAATTGATTATTTATTTGATTTTTTTAATTTAATATCCTCATTATTGTAAATAAATTAGTATAATATAAAAATTTTTAATATAAAAATATATATTATTGACATAACCACATGTATCGGAAACGGAAAACCTTAACTTGTAGAAACATTATTTTAGTTTTTTTTTTAAGAAATCGTCCACTTGGTTTGTTCTTCAATGAATTTGTTTATTTAACTTGGCACGTATTTCCTAAGACAAATATATATATAAATTCAAGAAGAAAAAAAAAAATAATAAAAAACTAGATGTAATCGATACAATCTTATTAGTTTGTAAAAAAATTTAACTCATTAATTTTTAATTAAATTAACATAAAATAATTTTAAATTTGTCATTTATTAATTATCAATTTTTATTAATCCAAATTTTATTTTTATTTTTTTTATAATCAAACATAAATCTTTAAAAATATTTTTGGAAAAAAAAAAAACATTTTAGACCTTTTTTTCTCTTTTCAAATTGAATTATATACAAAATGTATAGACAAAGTGGCCGGAAAGTGGCTGGTCTAGTTTGTCTATATAGATAATGTTCAACTATCAACTTTCACATGAAATATATGTGTTCAATGTCATGTGTCTACTTTCTGGAACCTGTATAGTTTTACTCTCCCTTATATTATTATTTATTTTTTATTTTTTTTTCATCCACACCATGCACATATAAACCACCCCTCATTTACTCATCATAGTTATACATATATATATATACTTATACTTTTATTTCCGGTCATTTTGGGTGGCCGGACGTGTTCGATTGAATATTTTCTTAGACAAAAAAAATACCATCACGTTAATATTATTTTTTAAAAATTAAAAATATAACCATTTCATTATTTATACTCTTATTTTTGTTTCTAAATTTTTTTCATTAAATTTTTATAAATTTCAACGAGTTAATTATAATTGAAATATAACAAATTAATTTTGTAATTAATTTTGATAATAAAAAATAAAATAAATTAATCATTTGTTAAATAAAAATTCAGTCATATTTTTTTATTTTTTTTTTTTTTGCAACCCTTGTGCAAATTTCTTTACTATAATTTTACATTTTATTTATATTCAATCATTGTTTTTATAATTTTATTAATTTTTATTTGTTTATATTATCCTCCCAAATCATTTAAAATTAAAATTAAAACTTGTCGACACTTGTAAACAAATAATTAGTATATATATTTAAATTTATTATATTAAAACCCTCATCATAACTATTATAAATACATATATACAATCCTTTCATCAAATGAATTATTAATTTATTGTTTCGTGTTAGGGTTATATACAAAAAATATATATCTCACTTTAACCATCAAGATTTTTATTATATTTTATTTTTTTTTATACATATAAATTTTTCGGATCGTTGATTTTATTATTATTATTATTACAATATTTTAAGTCTATCATATATACACATACTGTAATCAAACACCCCATCAGTAATAACACCTTTATCCCTAAATTTAATAGAAATAAAAAATATTTATCGTTTTAAAAAATTTAACCCAATAATCATATATTATGATGATTAAAAAGGCGTTTATGTATGATCGTTTGTCATTTTCTTTTTAACTGACTTTTAATTTAATCAAAATAATAGAAAAAAATTAAAGAGTTTAATATATTTTTCATATAAAATTTTGTTGATTATTTAAAATTAAAATTATTTTTGTATGTTTGTTTTTTTTGGATAATTGAAAATTAATGATGAATAGATTTTTTTTTTTTATTTTATATAACTTTTTCTCCCCTTTTTTTTTTTTAAAGCACTCAAAGTTTTGTTTGATGTTTTTTTTATATATTTTTAAAGTTGGTTAAAGTCAATTTTAATGATGAGGCTTTTTTCAAAATGATATTGTTTATATATTTTAATTTAGACACAATTTAATGACACATAAGTTATGTCACTTTATTTTTTTTTTTTACATTTATTACTTATTACTGTAATATTATTAATTTATAAATTTTATTTTTACAAAAAAAATATTTAAAATAATAATGATTTTTTTTTTTTAATTTTATTTTTTGTAAAAAAAGTATTTTTTTTTTAAATTTTTCTTTTAATCTTTTTGTCGCGACTGAGATATTTATATTTCTCTTATCGTTTTGTACCCTTTTATTTTATGAGATTTTTCCATTTGTAAAAAAATAAAAAAAATATAAAAATATAAAATTGCTGGTCAAGTTTTATCATGTCAAGACTTTAGACGCCAAAACATTCAACTTAAATCAGATAATTCCTAGTTTAAAATAAAATAAAAATTTCTAAATAAATAAATAATCATTGAAGCAACTCATTTATTTTTTGTATATAAATTAAACAAATTACTAAATAATTTAATAACATTTTTTTAAAAATTATTATTAATAAATTAAAAAAATCAACTTGTCAATCATTTGTAAAATGTGATGAAAAAAAATTATAAAAATATATATTTAATATAATAATCAATCGGATTATTTGAATCCTATTTTTCCGGGATCAAAATCTTTGTTGCTTTTTAAATGAATAAAAAAAAATATATATATATATATGATGGCACGCGTGGATCGGAAGCTGAAATCTTTGGATCTACGTGTTTCGATGAAAATATAAAGGTATAAAAAAATATATGAGATAATTATGGTTTCATTGAGTCATTGGAACAGCTGAATCTAGCTTCACCTGTTTTACTGACATCCAAGATTAAAAGTAAAAAAAAAATATATATACTTATATATATTTTTATCTGTGTAAATAAGATAAATCAATTTTCATATATTTATATATTTTTTTATTTTATATTCAATTTCGATGCATTTTAGTTGGTTTTATGTTGAAATATATAATTGATATCTATTCATCAATTTAATTAATATAATTTTGAAAATATGGGTTATTTTTCTTATCAAATATCGATGGAAATTGATCAATTAGGGTCATAGTAAATATAAATTCTTTTATATAGTTAATTATCAACATTTATGATGACACGTGCCATGTTGAGCATCTGCATCAAGTGATGAGTGATATTGTCATCACCATATGTCTTTAGAAAAATATAACATGAAAATTTACTTTAATTATTTAATCAATATATTTATTTACTATTTCAATTTTTTTTTAAATTATTATAACTGACAAACTGTATAAAAAAAAATACTGAACGTTAATTTGTCAAGAATTATTTTGTTAAAAACCGATTTAAATTTAGAAAATTTTACATGTTTTTTTTTTTGTCAATTTTACAAGTCAAAATTATTTTTAACTGGTTAAATCAAATCAGTAGATAATAAAAAAATTACTACTAGTTTTTTTTAACATTTTCAAAAATATGGAGAAAAAAAAAACCCAGAAATAAAGTTCCTAACAATTTTTCCAGTAAAATAAACTTTTAAATTTTCGACAATATTATTACTATTTAAGTTTATATGTACATGGTATATTTATACTACACTTACCGACTTTTAAAATTTATTTCTTCAGAATCTTTTTACTCTACCAATTCATTCATAAATATAAAAAAAAAAAAAAAAGAAAATTGTCGTCTTAAAATACCCTGTCAAACTCGGAACAGAATCAAGTTACCACGTTAATTCAATATCATCAACATCGTCGCATTGGTATATATTTAATATTCAATTGAATATCGATAATTCCATCTAATTGGTTAAAATATATATACAACAATAGAATTCTAGTCAAAACCAATATACCAATAATAAAAAAATACCATGTCTCACTTCCGTTTTACAAAATAAACTGAAGTACGTTGACAAAAAAAAAAAAAGAAAAAATCAATACAAAAGTTTAGTTAAAGGGTTACAAGGATTAAGATCAAAATAGGTTTTAACAAGATTATTTATATACATATTATATTGTAAATATAACCAATGGAAATTTGTAATATTTAACAGGTACATTCAATTCGTGGGAAAGTACTCTAAATATTTTTTTTTTATGTAGGATTATTAAATCAACTTGTTATTGCTTGAAAAATTCAAAAATATATATCTATTTGATTTATAAAATTGCAAAGGTTTTTTTTTTTTTTTTTTATACTTAATCAAAAATATAAATCTGTAAAATGTCAAAATCGGTGAATCATTTTATGTTGAATCATTTTCATATTGATATATATTTATTTTTTATTTTCATCCCTGCATATGTAGCAACCCTCGCGTGATATCCATGAGTATATCTTTCGTTTGGACGACTAGCATATATCCTGTTTTGTAGAAAAAAAAAATAAAATAAAATGAAAATAATATTGAGGGCTTGAAAATTCAGAGATTTAAGATTGAAAAAAGTGGGACGATCAGTTTATTCGATTCTTATTTCCGTATACAAAAGCATTTCAATAATATATATATTTTTTTTTTCATGAAAATTTTTTTATAATATATATTCGCGGCTTTGAGGCAATACACATCCTCAACAACTTTTACTTATATTCAAGTTTTCAAATTTTCAAATTTTTTTTTCAACATGTAAATTGTTGAGTATGTTTTTTATTTTTTTACATTTTTTTTTTTGGAGCAAGTTCTTTTGGACAGGAAGCAATAAATTTCGGCCAATGGATTAAATTCGATGAGTTCAAGATGTTAAAAATCGAAAAAAAAAAAATAATAAATAACTAAACTAAAAAACATCTTTTTTTTTTTAAAAAAATTTCATAAATAAAAGCTTCAAGTTTTTTTATATTTTAAATAAATTTAATACGCTTCTATAGTCAAAAAGGGTTTTCTTGGAGTTAAAAATTTCTGCACAATAAAGTTGTGATTTTTTTTTTTTTTTTTTGTTAACATCTTGACTTGATAAAAGTCGATAAATTGGCGTGACAATGTTCATCATTTTTTATGATGTTTTTTTTTTTTTTTACAAGTTTATTCAGTTGCAAACATAATTGTGGTCAAACGGTAGTTTATAAAAATGATATATCGTCCAGTATAAAGTATACAAAATAATAAAGAAAAATAAGTGATGTCTTGTCATGATTGTTGAATAAAATTTAAAAAGCTACTGTGGAGGTCCTTGATATTATAAATGAACACAATACTTAAAAATATTGTAAATGGTTTTAAACAATTCGTTCCGTAAATTTTACTTAAAAATATGTGTATCAACCCTTTGTTGATTCATTCATCTAAAAATTGAGTGGCCTTGTGACATCTTCATATACTTTTATACTAAAATTTTTTTCATTCAATTTTTTTTTTTATATATCATATATGACTGGACATTTTTAACTACGACTTTTGTCATATATATTTTATGTTTTTATTATGTATTTTTTTTTCTTCTTCAACAAACAATGAATAAACGTAGTAAATTTTTAAGATACATCGAGTTTTTTTTATTGTCAATGATTTTGTCCATGAAATCTGCGTTTATAGTGTAGAAATTTAAAATTAAAATCTTAAAAATCACTGTTGAAAGCTCAAATACCCGTTCAAGTAGTTTTCGATAAATGGATAATAAAACAATTACAGAAAAAAAATAAAAAAAATAGGTTTTTATTTATTTAAAAAAAAAAGGGGATGAAAAATAATATAAACACGTTATTTATTTTTCAATTTTTTAAAGCAAAATATTTGTAAAAAAAAAAAAAAAGAATGAAAAAAAAAATAAAAGAATAATAATCGATTGAATTACCAAAATATAAAGAAAGCTAATGAACGAGTTCGACATAAATGTGGAAGTCTATCAATGTAATTACAGGGTTTTGCAAATAACGTGTATTTTATAAAAATACAAAAGAAATAAATAAATAATTTACAACAAAACAGCCAACAGCCATATGAATAAAATTGTCGGTTAAAAAAAAAAAAATAAATACCACATAATATTTTTAGATAAACCCTTAATTTTTATAGAAAAAAAAAAAAAAAAAAAAAACTAGCAAAAAATAATAATAATAATGTGGAAAAAAAAAAAAAATTTATTATTTTTTTGGAAAAATTAATTTATGTCCAAGGATAATTAAACATCTGTGCGTGTAAGGGATAAAAAAGGGAAAATTTATTTTTTTTTTTTCGGACCAATTCTTTTGAAAGATTTAGGTCAACCTGCGGGTGGCAATGAAATAATATATTTATATTTTTTTTCTTTGATTTTTTTTGATATACCGACACTACTAGTTAAAAACCCTTGAGGAAAATTTTGCAATTTCTCGGTGAATTAAAAGTTAAAAAAAATTTATGTCATAATGATAAACTAAAAAACCACCCAGAAGTTTTTTTTTATTTTTAAAATTAATTATTTAATTTTTTAAAAAATAAAATTGACAATTATATATTTTATTAGACTAATATACTTGTTATAAATATAAAAAATAAAAGTTAAAAATTATATTCAAAGCAACGTAAAAACTCATGCTGTGAAAATCCTTTTTTTTTTTTTTTTTTTATTGTTCATTTTTTACCACCTCAGTGTTGAAGAAAATTCGCGTGAAAACATGCATTACACGTCAAATGAATGGATACTAAAAAGCTTTGTAAAAAAAAAATTTTATAATAGCTAAGCGACTTGTTCATCTTGACCCTAAAAGATACTTTCAATCTAACACCCCCAAAATTTCGACGGCATGTCAAAAAAAAAAAAAAAAAAAAAAAAACGGTAGTCAGTATAATATCCAGAAAATTCAATTAATCTTTTGAGTGTCACTTTGAAATAAAACTTTCACTCCAATAGCACAATGTAGGCTAGTTTTTTTTCAGTTTTTTTTTTTTAAAAAACTACGGGATATCATTTACATGGCATCTAACTCATTCACTCATTCATAAAAAACTTTTAGCACGAGTCTAGGGAATCCTAACATCTAAAATAAGAATATATCCTTTAAAAATTTTTTTTTTTATTGTATTTTTGTGTTTAAAACTATTTATCACTTTTACCACAACAACTGATTTGTTAGTTGTATCTTTTTCAATACCTAACATGATATATTTTTGGCAATTTTGTATTTTTAAATTTCTTGAAAAATTTTTATTTAAAATTTTGAGAATTTAAAAATAACATTTCTTCTCAATAAAGTGATTTATGATTTTATTAGATATATATATATAAACAGGAAGGGTTTGACATTATTATAAATACAAAGTATCAATTGTATTTATAATAAAATAAAAATATTGTATATACATGAATTTTAAAATGTATCATTATAAAAATACATTAACCATTATTCATCTTATTTAAAAAAAAAAAATATATATATATAAAAAGAAAATATGCACTTTAAATTTTGATGATATTATTTTTCACTATGTAAAATTACAATTTCAAGGATAATACAATAAAAATTGATGTAACATCTCAAGTTTATATTTTTAAACAGACTAAAATATATATTTAAAAATAAAAAAAATATAAAATAACAGATAATAAATATTAATTGCAATCATATTATATTTAAAATTACTAAATTTTAGCAATTTTAGTGGTTTTGTATTTGAGAATCAATTTGTCTGTCCCTCATGGGCATTTTATTATCAAATATAATATCGTTAACACCTCTAAATTTTTATGCTCAACATGCTTATAGACAATTATAATTATTTATTTTTTTTTTTTTGCGGTAAAAATTGATGCAGTGGTCAAAAAAAAAAAAAAAACGACACGCCAAGTTATTATGTGCTTTTTTTTATTTTATTTTTTTACGGCACGTTCCATATTTTTGTATATTTTAATTTTTATATATTTATTTAACGTATTCAGTGTTTCTCGTGTGCCATATGTTTAAATAACACTGATGACTCAAACACAGACTAATTTTTAATTTGCAAAATCTAGTCATTATATATTAAATTCTCTAAACAATATAAACAAAAATATAATAATTGCAAAAATGAATTTTTAATAGAGCTTAATTTTTGTCTATATTTAAATAATTATTATTTTATGAATTTTATATATATTTTTAAAAATTTTTAAGAGATATAATAGTTGAATAAAAAAATTTTCTAAATATAAAAATATACTTGAGGAAACTGTCAAACGCAATCAGCATCAGATGGTTCTTTTACATCGTTACGGTGTTCAAAAGCCGCCCTTATTTTTATTTTATTTTGCTTTATATTTTTATATAGTTTTTTTTTATTTTTCTTTATAAAATTTTAAATCACAGTGTGTGAGACAGTATACTAAAAAAATAAGAAAATAAAAGAAAAATAAAATATAATAATAAACAAATTTTTTTTTTTTTATTACTCAGTGGTTTTTGTGGTTATTATAACGGTTTGTTTAAAAAATCTTGAATAATATATTTTTTTTTTTATGTAGGTATATTTAAAAAATTTTCTATTTTTCAATAAGACAGAGACTACCCTAAGGTATATATTGAATATAGACTGTATCGGGTTGCCCCACACGAAGAACAGGGTTGCATAACAAATGTTTTTTTATATTTTACAAAAAAAAAAAAAAAAATTTATATATTTTTTTCGATGAGAATTTTAGAAAAAAATGATCCGGAAAAGGAATAATGTGTAACTTTACGCATGTGCAATGAAGTGAAATAATATTGAATTGGTAGAAATAAGAGAAGAAGAAATAGATTTAAAGAAAAATAAAATAAATATAATAAAAGAAAAATAAAAAAAATAAAATGTAAAGAAAAGTTTGGTCCAGATGTAAAGTCCAGATAGAATCTTCACGCATTGTGGGCGGAAAGGAGTTTTTAAGGCACTAGCCATTGTTACGTCACCCTTAGGTTTTGAATTTCTTTATTTTGCAAAATCCTTGCTACCGTAATTCTCAAAGTAAGACAAGACCATCTCTACTCACACATATATTATATGTTGTACATATAAATATAGGTATATAACACAAATAGTAATAGGAGAGCTTTTTTTTTTATTCTTTAAAAATATAAAATGAAAGTTTCTTTTATATTTGGAAAATTGAAGAAAAAATTCTAAATATAATATATATATAAGTATATTATATAAATAAAAATATAAAATATATAAAAAAAAATTTTTTTTCTTAAAAATACTCACTTTTAATAGATATTTGTTGGGTCTTGGCTGCTTGAATCGACTCGTAATGGCAAACTGTGTGGTGGCACTTTTTTTTTAAATTCCGAAAAATTTAAATTTTGAAAAAATTGAACTGAAGGCCTCTCGAAAGGATTGATAACTAACCCCTGTAAAAATTTTAAATTTTTTGGACAAGTAGTTTTGAAAAAAAGTAACTTTGAAAATTTAAGATAGTCAGGTTTGCAGAAAACTATTGCTTAGACCGACCCTTTTTGGCACTTTTTTTATCCCAAATTTTCAAAACCTTATTTTTTCGAAACTACTTGTCCAAAATATCTAAAAATTGTAGAGGGGTTAGTTATCAATCCCGTCAAGAGGTTTTGAGTCTAAGTATTACAAAATTTTAATTTTTTATATATTTATTTTTCAAATTTACAAAAAAGTGTCACCGAGTGGTTGGTTTAAGCAATAGATTTATACAAAACCACGCAACTTGACATTTTCAAAACTACTTGTTCAAAAAATTCAAAATTTTTACAAGGCTCAGTTGTCAACCCCCTCAAAAAGCCTCAAGTTCAAATTTTTCAAAATTTGAATTTTTAAAATTTTTCAGACCTACAGATAGAGAACGTGGTGATCCAATACAAATGTATATATTAAAATTGACTATCATGCCCCATTAAAAATACAGTAAAAATATATATTATATACACTTAATATTTTTCTCACGAATTAATATATATTTAATCTATATTAATAGAAAACAAAACTGCATATCCTTATTTATGAAAATAATAGTTGATAGATTGATAGCGTGTTTGTTAGCAATTAAATTGTGAAACACATAGGCAACCGTATGTTGTACCTTTATCCCTTTTCAAAATTTTGTTTGATATTGCGTGCATGGTAAACACATCTATGTTTTCCTAGATCCTAAAAGATGAGTCAGTTTTTTATATATATAAACAAATGCCGATATACATAAACAATAATAAATAAAATTTAATAATTTTTTATTTGAATAAAAAAACATTAACTCTTTAACATAAATTTTCAATTGAAATTAATATTTTATCTAATTACATTCAATGATAATAAAAAATATTATTTAAAATTTTATATATAACTGTTAAGTATAAAAAATAAAACAACCATTGACAAGATTTAACAAAAAAATAAACTAAAAATATATATACATATTCAAAAAATAAAAAAATCCGATAAGTGTTATTGAAAAAAAAAAAAGGTGTATACATACATATATATATAAAAGAAAAAAAATATAAATAATAATAAAATCAGGTCTTATAAAAATCTCAATGTTTGTAGCAAACATCAGCTCCATTTCTGTCTAGAGATTAGCGGATTAGATGTAAGGAAGTATATGCCTGGCTGACCGCCAATGCCGCACTAAGAACAATATTTTTTTGTAAACTAAAAAAAGAGTAAAAAAAATAAATAAAAATGCGGTAACGTTTTACTATTTTCTTTCAATGAAAATTCATGCTGTTTTTCCAAACAAGGTGTATCCTTTATATGGTCAAAAAAAAATAAGAAAAAGGGAGTGTGCCTGAATGAATTGTAAAAGGTTTGGTGACGCCAGTCTGGGCGGCTTGGCACTAGTTTACTTATAGCATAATATGTCAGTCGTGTTGCCGACAATATAACTAAATAATACTCATTTTTGCCCACGCATTATTATGCTCCAGTATACATAAAAAAATAAAAAATATATTTATTTATAAATAGGAATATATATATGAGAGAAGGGATTGTGAGAATACTAATGCCCCGATTACTGTCAACGTAATACCAGACTAATGACACGAAAACACTTATTAATTTTTTCAAGTGTATAATTTTTGCCGGCAAAATATTTTTTGTTAGTTTGTTGATCTTTTTTAAATACAATACTAAATCTAACGGTAAAAAAAAAATATATATATATATATAATAATAAATAATAAATAATGAAATGTTCGAAAGAAAATTTTTTTAATGACAAAATAGAAAAAAAGAAATAATTTTCAAATTGGTATTATTCGATTTTTTACGGTAATGGATAAATATTTTCTGTTAATTTTTTTTGCAATTGATGGGTTAAATTGTTGACATGATTTTATATCATATTTTGATGATTTAGTTTGATAAATAACTGCAGAAAATTGACAATTAGAATATGACAAAAAATTTGCTGTATAATTTTGAATATAGTTATTATTTTTGACATCACAATGTCATGTATAAATTACAAATTAATTTATAAATAAAATTTAAAAAAAATATATTATTTTTTTTACTTTTAAAACTGTATAAAAAAAAAATAAATTAATAATATTTTTTCAGTTTTTATTATTTTTATGTCTTGTATAAATTTGTTTTAAATTAAGATATTTCTGCTGTTGATTTTTAACATTTCATTATTATTTTAAACTCCAAAAAAAAAACCCCAACTTATTTAACTTTTTTATCTAAATTTTTTTAAAACAAGATACACTAATATTTCCCCTAAAATAAAAAAATTTTTTTGATGCGCGTGCCCTGTCTACAAATCCTCCAGTTTACGTATAAATATATTTCTTTTTTTTGCTCATCTTACTGATGGCTCAAGCTCTGAAAATAATATCTCTAGTCAACAAGGGGCTGATCAAATATATATGTTTTATAAGAGAAAAAAAATAAAATAAAAAAAAAAATGTTAAAGTTAAAAATAAAAATGTTAAAAAAAAAAGGGACTTAAATATTGTCCACGTGCTAGTTTTGAATGATGCGTTGAAGGGAAACAATACATGAACATATCATTTAGTAAATTTTCACCCTCGTTAACTATTAACTTCCTGTAATTTGATAAAAAAAATATATATATAATTTTTTTAAATATACAAATTATATTTAATTTTTAATTTTATATATTATAAATACTTGAAAATTGATTGCAATTAAAATAATTATTTTTTTAAATATTTTTATCTGATGTATAAAAGATAATATATAATTTTATTTATCTAAAATTGTCAAACAAAAAATTTATCCCTACTGTTGACTATTACGTCAAACAATTGTGAGGTTGAGAGGTTTACCAGCTGCTGAAAGATACACAGTTAAATTTTAGTATGTTTGGTCGTTGATATATTTTATTCTTGCGCATTGAATTCTCCAGTGTGTGTGTCCAGTTTTGCACGCAGGATTTCATCGTCAACAGAGAGAGGGTGTGGTATAACAACCCCAAAAAAAAAAAAATATATATATAAAAAAAAACTAGACTGGACCTTTTCGCGATTTGGGGTGACTTATAAAACATCAAGGGTGAATAAAACTATTGTCCCCCTTTTTTTCTCATATATATATATATACGATGGCCGGCGACGCCATTATACATTACTTTAACGTATAATTTTTATCTGAATTTTTATATAAAAAATAAAAAATAATATATATAAAATTTTAAAAATTTCATAGATTTTTTAAAATTAATTTAATAACTTTTTTATATAATTATAATTTATTTTGTAAAATTAAATTTAAAAATATAATAAATAATTTTTTTTAATTATTTTTGTTATTTTTCCATTAAAAGTTTTTATAAAATTCATTTAACTGAGTGAAAGACAAGTTAATTTTATAAAATTAAAATAAACTTTAAATTACATTGATACAGCAGGTCATGTTAAACCCTAGAGGGTTGTTAGATGTCACTTACACCACACCCCCATTAATATATATATTTTTTTTCATTATCATTTTTGTGAATATTTAAGAAAATTGAATTAAATTAATTTATAAATTTTACATTTAAATATATTAACTAGCTTAAATTTGATTTTTTTTTTTTTTTTAAACTTAAATATCAAAGCCTTACGATGGGAGATTTTTAGAATCCATATAAATTTAATTTATAAAATTGTCCAGTATCATGATGACAGCCAAAATTGATATGCATATTTAGGCCAACTGGCTTCACTTCCCTTATAAACATAAAAATACATTTTCTATATATCTATAAATTCACATGAAAAAACATGTGTAATATATATCTTAACAAGTTAATTTCATTAAGAAAAAAATAAATAAATAAATAAACATTATTTTATATAGAAAAATTTAATAAAAAAAAATATATGAAATTCAAGAAGATTTTTGTTATAAAAAAGATAAATATATAAATTTAATTACAATTTTATTTTGTAGATAAATAAATATAATAAAATATATATTTTATAATTTTGATATATAATTCAAGTATATATAAGCTTTGAAGTTGAAAAAAAAAAAAAATATTAAATTTGTAAATATAAATTAATAAAATAAAAATATATATTCAAGTAATAAATTAAAAAATAAAAGTTTGACATAAAATAAATATTGATGTTCAATATAGATAATCAACAAAGGGGTAAATAAATGATAAATATAGAAAAAATAAATATAAATAGAAAAAATGTATTTTATTTGAAAACAAAAATGACATCGTCACCCAGGGCAACTGGACCCTAATCTAACCAACATTGTAACATCAAGAGACCCTATGAACATTTCTAGATGTCTTCACAAGTTAGTGAAACAAAGTTTAACTCGTAGAAACATACTTATAATGCCACCAAAGAAACGCGAAAATAATATTAAAAATAATACACTGTATAGTTGTTAAAAAAAAAATATATAAAAATATTTTACTCTATTATTTTCTCATCTTGCAATTTTATATAATATTATTTTTATCAAAAAAATTTTATTAATTCTATATTTACTGAATTATTATTTAAAAATCATTATTTAAAATATATATATTTTTTTTTTTTTAAAATGCAGGTAAAGTTTTGCTGAATATACTCTTAAATATTTCAAAGTGATTCGAATTGGTTACTATTATAGTAATATACATTTTAGACCTTTTATTTTCTACTTTTTTTTTTTTTTTTTTATTATATTGTCCACCTTCGAATCAGTTGCATCACAAATCCCATAATGTTACCGCGATATTTTATACAAAAAAAAAAAAAAAAAAGGGAAGAAGAAAAAAGCACAAGGGTAGCATATCGTTCTTATTTTATTTATATTTTTTTTTTTTTTTTCTACTTCTACTTCTAGTTCTTCATCACCATCTTCTTCTTCTCTTACAATTTTTTTTTTATTTTATTTTTATTTCACTTGGTCCCACGTTATACACAATACATGATCGTTATATATGTTATATACGTATTCAAAGTGGCTTTACCTGACAGGACGCAAGCCGTGAACCATTGTTAAAACTTACGAACGGTTTCTAGGAAATTCATTGACGATTGTGCAATACTGATGGACCTATACTCGCCGGAAAAACCGATCTAGATCCATTATGATTTTTTTTATATATTTTTTTTTAAATATATAATAATAATAAATAAAACTCTCATCTTTCCTATAACGCATTTCGATAATTTTTATCTCTTCTTCGGGTTAATCTTTTTCTCGTAAAATTCCTAATAGAAAATATATATATAAATTATATATACTTGTATGACAATCAAGATGACCGATTATTTTACTTTTTTATATATATAAAAAAAGTTTAACAATACTGCGAAAAAACTTTTGTCTATATGTCAAACTGGATATAATCATCAATCAAAAAAAAAACTTTATCAACAAAAAAAAAAATATAATAATTATCTTACAAATAAAAAAAAAATATATATATACAAACATATATTTATACTATTATTAATATTTTATATATAAAAATATAATTTATTTAAAAGACAATATTAAATATTAAGTGTTTTTAAAAAAACTTTTAATGGTTTAAAAAATGAAAAAAAAAATAAAATAAATTTCAAGTTGTATAAAATAAAATTATATTTTTTAAAACATTAAGTGACCAAAAACTTTTATCCACCATTTTCTTTTTACTTAATTTTTTGTTTCTTGGCTAGTTTTATTTTTATTTTTTTTTTTTTTGTAGCATCGTATACTACCCCTTGCGTATAAGGGTGTCCTCGTGGGTGAATGTTATATAGCTGGTTCCAAATGGTGGTTGCAAGTACGATTTATTGATCAGTTGAGAGTTACAAACGTCGACCAATGAGCTGATGGTTTGGTCAAGTTGTAGAATAGAAAAAAAAAATAAAAATAAAAAAAAAAAAGAGTGTGTGTATATCTCCCCTGTTCAGAAACATTTCTGGAATATATCGCAACCCCAACATACATATGACCCCTTGTATATATACGATGTGCGTTGTCCAGCAAAAATAAAGGGGGTTTTGATCCTGTAGCTTATCTCATCTTATATATATACGAAATTATTGTAGCTATAGAAGGGTGGGACCAAGTTGAATCTCTCCCTGATATATACACTTTTCTCTTTTCATCTTTTTTTTTTTTTTTTTTTCATTTTGAAAGACGCCATTACTACTGCTACTGCCCTTGTACCATCAAGTTACTTGGCTCCTTCGAGCCTCGTTTGGAAATCCAATATTCCTTTTGATCATCTTCAAGAAGAGTAAAAAAAAAAAAAATTAAAATGATAGTAAAGAAAATGAATGAAAATAAAAAATATAAAAATAATATCTTTTACCAATTACTTGGCACTCGTCAGCCGTGAAAAGTGAGAAACAAAATTTATTTTATTTATTATTATTATTATTATTATAAACATGATTTTATTTTTATTTTTGTATATATATTTATATTCAACTTTATTTGGATCTTATTAACGAATCGTGTGGTTGCTTATATAAGATATAAATTTTTACATTTTTATAAAATCGATAACGTTCCAATTATTTACTCCGGTTGTTCTATGGAATTTCAATTTCATCAGTTTGACGATCAAAGAAGTCAACATGAACAAAAAAAAAAACACAATGATATAAGGGATGATATAAAAACAAAAGTGAAAATAGATACCTTAAATATTATAATTAAAAAAAAAAAAAAATTTAAGGGTAGTAATTTATGGTTCCAAATTGATTGTAATTTGTCAACAAGATATTAATTATATTCTCAAATAATTCTACTAAATATATTTAAAATAAAATAATTTTTTTTTAGACTAAAAATTAAATTTAAAAAAAAAAATAAATAAATAACTTGAAAATATTTATATTATTAATTTATTCTTATGGGAATTTTTATTTTTTTTCTATAAAAAATATAAAAATATATTTTTTTTAAATTTACCCTTGGGAAAATTATAAGATAAACTCATTTGTCTTTAGACTATTTTTATTTATCTATTTTTAATTTTTATATACATAATTTTTTTAAATATAAAATAAAATTATTTTTAAAAATAAATATAGTGTCATAACCACACCCCTTGAATTAACAATTTACCTACTCACCAATCACAATAAAGATAGTAGAAAATATTAAGTGAAAGGGTTGACACTGTTGTAAACTGTTGTACATTTTTTTTTTTTTTTGTGTTAAAATAAGGGTTAGAAAGTACATTGTGATTGGAGAAAGCAAGGGGAGTCACACAACCGTAAATAAAGGGTTGAAAAAAAAAATTTACGTGATTTTATTGGTCAAAAATAAATAAGTTATTGAAAAATTTTTCATTGAATTTTTTATTCATATTTTTTTTTTGTATTTTTAGTTTTTTTATTTTTTTGCATTTCTAAAATTACTCGTTCTAGTGATCACATGTGTTTTTTTAATAATAAAAAAAAAAATACATTAAAATAGCTTACGATAGCCAACAGAATGATGGTTCATTGAAGCGTGCTCATCTTCAGCATCTGCCTTAAATCTGTAAAAAAAAAAAACATTAAAAAAAACTATAAAAAAAATATATATATAAATAAGCTCGTGTCCAGCAAATGGATAGACTATCTGCTTTTTAACCGTTTGTCCATTGTCAAATTGTATACTTTTTTTTTATTTCATATTTTTTTTTTTTTTTTATATTCACGCGTGCCGACCGTTACGGTCATTTTTCCAATTTTCTTATATATACAATTTTTTTTTTCCCCTTTTATTATTATTTTTTTTTTTAACGATGCAACTGGACTTCCCTTTTTTTATTTTTAAATAAATCTTATCCATTCTGTTGGACATTTAAAAAATTATCTATTTTTAGTTATATTATTTAATTTTTTTTTCTAAATTCATCACTCTTTTATAAAACACGCATAATAATTCTGTCAGTTTTTACATTTTTTAATTAGAAATAAAAATTTAAAAAATAAAAAATGATAAATATATTTTAAAAAAATCATTAATCAATTTAAGGGTTGATATCATTTATCATATTAAATTAGTTGTCTTTAATGATCATTATTTAGTTATCAATGTGGGTGGTTAATGATAACTATATGTTGTACAAAAAATAAGTATATAATAATGTCATAAAAATTTAGATAAAAATTTTTGATGTAAAATTGAATATCCATCGTAAATATTTTTTATAAAACCCTCAACTAAAATTTCAGCATCAATTTTTCGTGTACACACATATAAAGATGTAAAAAAAAAAATAAAATCTTCTTGATATCAACAGGCAGTTATCGCACGTGGTATATAATATCTCATACTTTTTTTTTTTTTTTTTTTTATTTTTTTTTCTTGATATATTCACATGTATTAACTCCATGTGTGATGGAACGTGCTTCATATCGTCATATTATATGAATCAAGTAAAAAAAAATAAATAAATATAAAGACATTTTATATAAGATATTTTTTTTTCCAACATGACCAATAAAAATTGTTACAATTTTTACATTTTTATACATCTTTTTATTCACCCTAAATACATATAAAATTTTTATTTTAAAAAAAAAAATACATTTTTACATTCAAAGAAAAATTTGAATTGTATGTTGGAATTTTATCCTTTGATGGACACGAATCGAATCGACCCTCTCTTAAAATTCAAAAATTTAAACCAGGTGTCCTGAAGAAGTATTTATTATATGTATTTTTGTTGCTTTTTTTATATACATATAAATATAATTTTTTTTTTTTTTGATATTTCAGTTAGGTCAGTTGGTTTGTAATGATGACCGGTGACCTTTCATTTTGACAGAAAAAAAGAAGATGGAAAAAAATAGGGTCGATGGTTCAAAATCACTTGGTAAGTTTACAAATATATTTTTAACGTATATATATATATATATTTTTACAAGTCATGAATTTATTCAATAATATTGCATTCAATAATCGTAATAATAATTATATAATAGTCGCATCAAAAAAAAAAAAAAAAAAAAAACTAGAAAGGATAACTTTTTATTTATTATTATTAAATTTTTTATGATGATGGTAACAAAGATATGTATAAATTTAAAAATAGGAGGACGTGAATTTAAATGAAATATTATAAATCAAATTTAATAATAATAAAACATTTGTGTGGTCTATTATTTTAATATGCCTCAAGGGACAATTAAAATTATTACAATATTTAATTTATATATATAAACAACTCCATTGATATTTTATAGCAGGTGTTTATAATTCAATAAGTATCATCTGCCAATTAATTAATAACAAAAAATAAATAATAGAATATACCTTTGTTATAAAAATTGTATTATTATAATATTTATTTATTTATTTTTTTTTTTTTTGCATTGAAATATATTAATCTATCATCATTTTGTATAAATTAAAATCTATTATCAAAATAATATTATTAATTTTTCATTTTCATTTTTATATATAAAAATTTACTCCTCCCTGTTTTACATCAACAAAAAGCCACAATAAATGATCACGCCAAAAAAAAAAACCCTTTTGCAATGTAGAATTGATTGTTGACAAAAGAGAAAAAAAATATAAAATAAATACATGAATATAAGGTGTTGAAGATAGATTCTGGACAACCGGAAATGTCCAACAATGATGTGAATTTAAAGCATCATTTTGAGTAGGCGTGTTAACATCTTTGCGACAAGTTTTTTTAAAAAAAAAAAAAAATATATATATTTCTTTTATTATATATATATATGTAGCTCAAGAAAAAGTAGAATTAAAATATCTTCTTAAAAATTAATATATACGCATATAATTTTAATTTTTATATTTATTTAATTCGAAAGATCTTTGCATGATTTTTTTTCTTTTTCATAGCTTGAAAATTATGACCCTTGTATAGTCCTTTAAAAGTGAAAAAAAAAAAAATAAAAATATATTTATAACACTTGCCCAACCTGCAGGGTAAAAAAATTTATATTTATAAGAAAAAATATATATATAAAAAAAAAAAAAAAGGAGGGTATTCGGACATAATAACTAAAGCGCGCAACTTTACCCTCATATCCGTCCTTCAAAGGTCGGTAAAATCGTATGGCTTTTGTATATGGAAATAAGAATATCTTTTTTCTTTCTTCAACCCCCGCAAATAATCATACATCCCTTAGTTAAAATACATCAAAATGGACATGGTTCTTGTTCACATACAATTTTTTTACACATTCGACTTCAAAAGATCGACCCAAATGTGACAAAGATAGTAAAAAAAGAAATTGAGAAAGAGTGAAGGGTGTGTATAGTCAAATAATACATATATAAATTGAATATATAACAAATGCAAAAGAAATTTATATATATATGTCTTGCAAAAATATATATTTTTTTATTTTGGTTGAATTAAAATCTTGTGACCCTCCCTAAAGGTTACACATTGTACAATAAAAATAGAAAAAAAAAAATGTAGTTCACCTTAAAAATATTTGCATAAATTAAATTTACATATTTTTAAAAAAATTTTGTTGTTATATATATATATTTCTTTTGAAATTTAAAAAAATAAAAAATTTACAATTTTTTTTATTTTTTATATGTAAAATATAATAAATATGGAGTATGATTATATGGGGAATGCCAATTTCATTAACCCTTCAAAAACTTAAAATTCAACCCATTTGGAAATTTTTTTTTATATAGCTGTAATATTATATCAACCCCTTTTTAGTTATTTGATGTGTAGTCATGGTAACCCTTCTCTTTACTATATACATAGTAACACTTTGTGCTTTTATCCCTTTTTTTATTTTTTTTTTTTTCTTTAGCATTAACTGTAATGTAAGGTGCTCCCATGGTAACACTTCAACCTGCCATTCTGTGATCCTCAATGAAACATGAAACGCAATTTACCCCTTTTTATATTTATATATTTTATGTATACCTGCTTTGGTAGAGTTTGATGCACCAAAATATTGATACTTTAAACTTCTCTTGTTGTCGTGTTAGTAAGGGTAAAAAGGGTGACAATTGTAAAATATTTCACCTGAATATAATACCATCATTTTTCAGCTTTTTTTTTTCTGTATGTATATATATACAGAAAAGAAGGGTTGTATTTTAAAATATAAAAATTAAAGACTAGATTATTATTTTTTTTTTTTTTATTTGAATAGAAATTTTCAAGTATTTTTATTATTTTTTTTTTTTTCTTTTATAAAATATATATACTTGTGTTTTGTTTATTTGAATAAATAATCTATGATCTGTTATCGTAAAAAAATTTTAACAATGAATGACATGTCAAAACAATTTTTTTATATTTTCCATAAAAGAGTTTAAATATTATAAAAATATTTAAGTGGAACTTTGATATTTTATTTAAGATAGTTTTTAAATATAATTTTAAAATTACAAAAAATTTTATTCAATAAAAATTTATAAATAAAAAAATAATAATAAATTTAAAGGATATAAATAAAATATCCTTTTTTTTTATATATATATATATTAAATTGTAAATTTTTCATCACCACAAAATTTAAGTGAGTAAACATAAGGGTAAATACCGTGAGTTAACGAGAAGACTTGAATATAAAAATAAATTATATTTATTATTATTTTTAAAATATGATAAAAAAAAATATATATAAATTAGGGAAATACTTGCCATTGTAGATTGTAATTATTGTTTGCTTTTTTCCTTCCCCAATAAAAATCTTTCTATAATTTTTTATTACACACCCTTGAATTAAATTAAATACGTCGTTGTCGCGCATCTTATTCAACATTTTCAATAATAATTTATTATTATTATTATAAATGATAATAAATAAAAAAAATTTGTCGATTTTATATATATATACCTATTTGGTTGAAAATATATCGTTGAATTTTTCAATGATGCTCCAATTAAAATCACCACAAAATTTTCATAGAATTCATTGCAACAAAAAAAAAAAAAATAAGAAAATAAAAAAAAAAAATTAAGGACTATGAGGGGTGGTAAAAAGGAAAAAAAAAAAAAGGAGGTTTACTTATATTCTTCGAAGAAAGATAAGAAAAAAAAAATAAAAAATAAGAAAAGAATAGAAAATATATAAGGAGAATGGGAAATGACTTCTTCTTCGTTTTCTTCGAGTCTCTTGGGGGGTGGTTGTGCGTATATATCTCGGGTACTTTTGCAAGGGATGATGAATATAAAGGCTAGTAGTTAGGGGTGAATTCAACCCGCTCGTTTCTACCCCAGAGAAAAAATAAGATCAATACTTTTTTATATACAAAGTTCTTTGGGTACACCAAGGTATGCTACTTTCACCCCTGTTATTTTCTCTGTCTTATTTTTCAGCCCTTATTTTTTTTCTTCTCTCCCTGACACTAGTTTTTTGTACCACCCTTTTTTTTTTTTTTTTATTTTAGCTGTACACGTGCCATTGTAATCACTAATATCATTAAATTTTTTTAAATATATTTTATGATGAATTAATAATATATTAATAAACTTGAATTTTAAATTTTTATTGTATAGTTTTTTTTTGTTAAATTATTATATGAATATATTATGGTACATCTTTCTTGGTGGTCTTTTTAAAGAAAGTCTAGAAATAAAGTGAAAGAAACATGCTCTATTTCCTGACCTTGGTATAATTTTGCGTAACATTTTGACTGAAAAAAAAAAAAATAAAAATGAAAAAAAAAAAAAAAAAAAAAAAAAAGTTTGTATCTTTATCTTTGGCAAATTAGAAAAACTGTGATGGCCAAATGATTTATTTGAAGGTTCAGGTTTTCGTTGTGCAACAACATATATTGTTAAATAATAATCCCCCATGGATAGACCTTCTATATATTTATTCAAATAAATAAATAAACATACTCAAGTGAAAAGAGCAATAATTATTATTTACTCGTCAACTCATATTTCAATTTCAAGACATTATTCTTTTTTCTTTTGTTTTGTCAGTTTAGAGTTATGCAAAGAATTTAAGTGAAATTTAGCAATGAAGGTTGTAGTTTCAGTGTGAAAAAAGAGTCATAAATCTACTCAAGTTGACTAAAAACTAGAGCAGGAAAAAAAAAAAAAAAAAAAAGAAAATTTCAATAGCTTTTCAGTGTTGTAACACAGCAGGAATCTTAGTTGGGTATCACGATAAACATTTTTGTATATATTATATTCTTATATTTTATTTTCCCCTTTTTTTTTTATTTCCTTGAGAAATTTTCACCCTCAATGAGTATAAAATGTTTACATACATATATATGTGTATTTTATTTTTTTTTATGCCAAAGGCGCGAATTTAAGTTACCACAAACTTTACACCCTGGTGATCGGTAAATTTCTTTTTTTTTTTACACAAGATTTAGCAAGATTATACACATTGAGTTATGATTTATTTATATATATTTTTTTAAATTTAACATACCTTTTTTTTTTATCAGCTTAAATTTTTTACTGTCCTTATCAACAACTCTTTAATTACCAATTAATTTTTTTAATTTATAAATAATATTTTGTATAAATTTTTAGTGTAATTAAATTGAATAAATTTTTTATAAAAAAATATTACAATTTAAGAAAATAAAAACGACCACCCTCTGATAATATAGAATATGCATAGACCAAAATGTTTATATATATTTTTCTTTGATCATTTTTTATATATGCACGTAACACAACATTGTTCGTTATTTTTGGTTGAAGATTTTGGATGCATAACAGCACAATATTCAATCTATTGTCCATGACCCTTACGAATATTGACAAGCTAAAGATATTACCTGGATATCGCTAAATCTTGGATCAATGAATCTATACGCATCTGCTCATGAATTTTTACCCAGCTCATATTAGTTTTTCATTTTCAATTTTTTTTATTTTTTTTTTTATTTTTATATTCCTCAAATTTTTTATATACTTTTTTGATATGCTATATATATATATATTATTATTATTTATAAACGGATGCTAAGAGATAGTGTATTATATATGATTCTCAAATATTGTGGTGGATGAAAAAAAAAAATAAATATTTAGGGAGATTGGAGAATAGAACGTAGGAAAATGTGGGTCCGATTTTAAAGAAAGTAGCTTATACATTTGCTCGAGTTGCCATTCTTGATATGGTCCAACAAATGGATTACTATAAAGATATGTAGTCAAGAAAATATTTACTTTATATAGATAAAAAATTAGAGGGTAGATATGTACATAGATGAAAATATATAGAAAAAAAATTGACAGTGAAATATTTGGTTTTTTTTTTTTTTTTATTTATTTTCAAATTTAATTATATAAAATTATTTAAATATGGCTTCACTCCATACCAAGACTCTTGGTCTTGTCTTGAAAACCAAGTCAAGACCAAGACAAGACTAATGTTTTTAAAACCAAGAGAAGACAAGATTAGCATATTTTGTACCGAGACAAGACCAAGACAAAATTGGGCTCAGTCTTGGGTGAAGCCCTATAAGCCAGAGTCAGTTTTGTAGAAATGAGGAATTTCGGTCGATAATAATTATTCTAAGTTAAAATTACATCGGATTATTATTGAATTGAGTCAACAACAATGTAAGACGTTGTTTCCAAGCATTGAATGAATTATTTCGACTCATTTTTAAATTTTATTGGACTTAGAAGATAACTTCTACCTCCGACTTAGAGCCATCTTGGTGAAAATGAGGCATTTTGGTCAAAATAAAATTATCTAAGTCAAAATTCCATCGGATTATGATTGATTCGTGTTAACAACAATGGAAGACGTCGTTTTAAATCATAAAATAAATTATTTCTGTTCTTATTGAAATTTTATTGGACTTTGACGTCAACTTTTTCCTCCGACTTAAGAGTCATTTTGGTGAAAATAAGGCATTTTGGTTAAAATCAATTTTTCTGGGTTATAATTTTATCAGATTATGATTGAATTGGGTTAACAACAATGAAAGATGTTGTTTCCAAGCATTAAATAAATTACTTCTATTCATTTTAAGATTTTTTTGGACTTAAGACAAGACTAATGTTTTTAAAACCAAGACAAGACCAAAACAAGACTGGGCTCAGTCTTGGCATATTTAGTTTTGGGTGAAGCCCTAATTAATTTAATTATAATTTTTCAGTAATTTTTTTTTTAATACAGTAGCAGACGGTTTGTAACACATGTGAATGATTTGTAATTATACTTGAGTGGCGCCAATTTTAAATTCGCAGAAAAAAAAAAAATAAATAAACAAAATGAAAAAATAAATAAATTTTTAAAAATTTTTTAGCAGATTATATTTTTGGTTTTGGTTTTTTTTTTAAATTTAGGGCAAAATGAGTGATGGACGGGGTAATGAGTTGAGAAAAGGAAAAACTGGTTATAATCGTTTTTTTTTTTTTTTTGAAAATGAAGAAAAGGGTCTTGATGGTTAGAAAATATATTAGCGTTGAAAAGCAAAGGTGCATTTTTTATATTTTTTAATTTTTTAAAAAGATTGCCTTCAAAGTCTCAGCTACCTGATGACTCTGATGCTGACTGACCATCAATTATTATTTGCCCAACCAAAAAAAAAAAAAAAAAAGATTATTATCCCATTCGATAATCCGTGAATAATATTAAACATCATTAAATAAAATTTGAAAAAATAAAAAAGAAAAATTTATATTTTTATTACAACAAACAAACAAACAAAAAAAATATATATATTCATTTATTTTAAAAAATATTTATTTGATCAAACCGACGTTATTCAATAAAATTTTCATCATCAAAAATATATTGAAAAAAATAAAAAAATTATATTCTTGCGATTATCCACGCGCGGTCAATTTAAAATCATAGCACGAGCTGAATCACGAAAGACGATAATATATATAAAAAAAAAAATTATTATTAAAGAATAAAAAAAAAAAAAAAAAAATTGATCCACACGCGACTGATGGTACCAAGTCTCTTTATTATTACCAAAGTACACTGTATTTTGTGTGTACATTTGTGTGTCACGCACGTCGATCATCGCCCCCATCATCATAATCATCTAGAGTCCTCCTTACGAATTCTTATGTGACATTACACAAGAAAATCTTTACTCAAGGCGTATAAACTATCTAAAAAAAAAAAAAAGGTTTTTTTTTTATTATTTTCAATACTCGAGTGCAGCTGGCATATTTTTATTGTCATAATTTCTCTTGAATTTTCACGCGTCATGTGAATCCCACACACACAAATATATATCCCTCGAGATCGAAGGGTCTTGATCAATTGATATTATTACTATATATACGCAACAATATTATATGCATCCTTTTTATAACCACCTGGAAGTCAAATGAATTTATATATCCGCTGCACTTATATCAAAAAAAAATATATATATATTTCATATATAAAATTGAATAAATAAAAAAAATAACTATAAAAATAATAATCATGATACAGTTTTTTTTTTTTTTTTTTTTTTTTGGTTGGTGGGAGAGGCGTGAATTTTATTGGTCTATTTGTGGTTAAATTTTTTAAAAATATATACATTATTTTCTATGAAAAAAAAAAAAAACAGCCAATGACCTTTAACAATGTACAGTCATTAAAATTTTAACAGTTTTTTTTTTTTTTATAAATAATAGAGTAGTGAAAAAAAAAAAAAATAATAATAACGAGAAATGGACCCTAGTAACACGTGGTCAAGCCTCAGGGTGTCTATTGTCTATTTTTAAAAACCAAAAAAAAAAAAAAAAAATTTGAGTTAAAATTGAAAAGTTGCATTTTGATGGTTTTTTTTTTTTTTTTTCGCAATTAAATAAACGATCACATATACAGAGAAATTTTTTAAATTAATTCAAAATATTTTCAAATAAAAAAAGGTATATAATATCATCATCTATTTAACAAACGTATTTTTTATAAGTGTACTTGAAAAATTTTTTTAAAATTATGTTTTGATCTTTTATTTAGTTGCGCGCAAGACCAAGAAAAATAAATAAATAAATATATAAATATAAGGTGATATTTAAGTACCGCGTTTTATTGAACTTTTTATATAAAAAAATATATAAATTTTATATAAAAGAATGTGCCGGGTGTTGGGTGCAAAGCCCTTCCAAGAAAACCAACAATATATATCAAGTGCAGTTTATTTTTTTTATTTTTTTATAAATATATTTTGTCCTCTTGGAGGAGATTCAATGAATGAAACGCGGGGGGATAAAATGAATAAGAAAAAATTGAAAAACTATAAAAAAAAAAAAAAAACTATATACGTAACTATCGTTAGGTGTATTATATATGTGTGACTGTGTGGATAGACTTTAAGATTCAACGGGGGTGGATTGAACAATAATACAACCCTCCCAAATTTCTTACATCAATACATACCTCATACATTTTATTTTTTTATATTTTTGATACAAATGATGTCAACTTTATTCGATATACCTGGATTGTAACCTTGGCCTTGCACAATTCAAATTTTTTTTTTTTTTTTTTTTTTTGAATAATGGATATATACCTATATATATAAAAATATAGATAAAATAAATTTTATTTTTAAAGAATTTTTATAATGATTGAAGGGTAAATTTTTATATATTAAAATCAATATTTTTTTTAAAAATTATTTGTATTATAGATTTGCTTAAAATATCAACTATCAAATATATAACTGGATTAATTTATAAAAAAAAATAAAATAAATATATATATATATATAAAGTCAACCCCCATCATGGCATTCCAATACGGGTCATAAAAATCTAACGAGTACACCCCCATTTATATTTATATACATATACCTTTGTCGTTGTTAGTTATAATCGAAGATTAATCGTCCTCCCCGATCATCAAAGTGGCAAACTATAGACCAAGTATCCAATGAATATACCTTTCAACAAAAAAAAAAAAAAAAAAAGGGAACAAAAAAAAATCAACGAAAGAATAGAAAAAATCAAGAAGAGCAAATAAATAAAAAAATGACAAAAATAATATAAAAAAAAAGAATATATATAAAAAAAAGTTGGCAGGTTAATGGGTATATATATGTCTCAGGTGGCTTTTGCTTTCTATTTGTTGAATTTCTATTGTTGAATTTTTTTATATATTTATTACAATTATACTGAGATTAGAGTAAGAATTTGCGACACATTTATATATATATTTGTTGATGATTATGATGATAAGTATATTATGATGTTCAAATTATGAAAAGAAGCATCCACTTGATCTCTATACATTTACGATCTAAATATCCTCATTCATTATATACATTATACACTTTTTTCAAGTCTCATATTTACGTTGTAATATAAGCTATATACGAGAGCATAAATTTTCTTTTTATTCATTCCTTTTTTTTTTTTGTAAAAAAATATGTAGTACATATGTCTGATGACCCCGATGAAAAATCTGGATTTACGTAAAACACTGAGTTGCATAAGACCGGATGCAGACCTTATGAATTGTTGGAAAATTTCATGCTGTGTCGGTTAAATATAAAAAAAAAATAAAAAAAACGTGTGACACTGGAGAATAAAATATATGTATCGAATAGAAATATATAACTGAGTAAAAAAAAATAATAATAATTAAATGAAAATATGAAGATATAAATTTTTGAATCGGTTAAAAGCTACTGGGGGTCCACGTGGGTCAAGAAATTTGAGTATCATATATAGTGACTTGGTCTTTAGTGAAACTTGAATTGACAAAAAACATGTTTTATTTTTTTTTCTAGTTACTAAATAATAAATATACGTAAAAAAAAAATATGCGTGATTACAAAAAGCTTTGAAGCTTTGTGACAGTCCATTAGACCAAATATATACCCCAACATCTCCAATGTCTGTTATCATATTTATCAGCTAATATAATAATATAATTTTCAATGATTCCATTAACTCACTGTCAAACTCTCGTTATCTGATCAGCTCTATTTCAATTTTTCTTACCTCTAATAATTTTATTAAACCACACATACGAAACGAACAAAAAATCAAATGAATTTTTTTGCTAATATATATAAAATTGTAAATTTTTAATTTTGAGATTCTTATAACGTAAAAAATTATGGACATACGTCTCTTCGGTAGTATAGGGGTGAGTATCCCCGCCTGTCACGCGGGAGACCCGGGTTCAAGTCCCGGCCGGAGAGTTTATTTTTTGATTTCTTTTTCTTTTTTTTTTTTTGATATTAAATATTAGATCATGGTTTTTAGTCATCATAGACAAACAAGATCTCTTTTAATTTTATTTTTCTTGCGACTTTAAATCACTTTATTAAATAACATAGAAAAAAAATTGAATAAATTTTTTCACCAATATAAAATTGTAAGTTTTAATTGTGAGATTCTTATAACGTAAAAAGTTGTGGACATACGTCTCTTCGGTAGTATAGGGGTGAGTATCCCCGCCTGTCACGCGGGAGACCCGGGTTCAAGTCCCGGCCGGAGAGTTTATTTTTTTGCTATTTTATCATTTTCCTAATTTAACTTTTATCAATAATAAATTTTTTTTAAATTCTCCGTTTTTTTTTTTTAATTTAATTTCTTCGTATATAAATCATAAATATTTGTCTCTAATACATTAGACATACTGGTTTAATTACTAAATCTTTTTTCATATATAAAAAAATGATGAATCTTTTATTTCCGTCAAATCGTAACATAATAAAAAAAAAAAAACCTACACGTTAAATACTATACCCATGTGACAGGAAAAAAAAAATAGTTAAAAAAATAAGAATAATATTGAATGAATGTTATAAAAAAAAATGAAAAAAAAAAGCTGGTTAATTACGAGCGACGAGGATTTATGATAATAAATGTTGTTTCGAGTGGAATTGGGTATATCAAAAAGCAGCAGAAGTATGTATAAATATATAACTAAAAATGAGAGTGACTGAGATAGCATAGTATAAATAAATAACGACAGTTGCGCAAGTGGGTACAGGAGCCAAAAACGTGTTTGGGTTTCTGTCAGTATGTCGATAGTTTCGACCAGATGTCTAGCCCAAAAACCTCACCAACTTGATATACGTATATGTTTATCAAATTGACCTGCAACTATATCACTATATACCCAGTGTCACATATAAAAAAAAAAAAAAAAATACCAACAACAACAACAATCTCAAAAAATTCTTCAATGCGCATTTTTTTGAAAAAACTCAGTAAAAAAAAACGGTAAAAAAATTAGAAAATAGGTAAAAAAAAAAAAAAAATAGCCTTTTATTTTTTTTCCAAATAAAAGATAAATAAAATAATATAAAAAAAAATTCAAAAGAGTATAAAAATTTGGGGTTTCATTTTTCAAGAAACTAGAGTATTTCCCATGGTTCTGGACACCACAAGTGGACAATGGTTTTACTGAATAGTTCTCGTTATTGTTTGTGGTAAAACGAATCTACGTAATAATTTAACTCAAAAAGATATATAAATTTTAAAATAAATTTAAACGGCTATTGGTCAAAATTTTGAATATAAAAGAATCTGATTTTCCGTTGGTCAAATAAGGGTTGTTGTCAATTTCTTAATTCTATCTAAAATTCATTGATTCATTTTGTCACATGTTAGTCGAACATTTAACGATAAATCAATTATACAATGTTAAGAGTATCTTTTTCATGCTCTAGACACTGATCTAACAGGCGGCTTCTATATCTCTGAGCATCGCGGAAACGAATTTCTAGAATTTTAGGGTGGAAAAAAAAAAAATGTGTTGTCCATTGACCATCAGTTTATACTTTATATATATACGTATATTTATAACAGATATATATCCTGGTACCTTTTTTTTTTTTAGGACTTCTTTGAACAGTGGACCCTGATCGTCCGTAACATGTTCTTTTAATTCGACATATTGAATTCAAACGTCCAGCTACTCTTTTTTATACTCAAAAAAATTTATTTATATTATGTATTGTTACGTTTCTTTTTTTATATTTTTTTATTCCGTGAGAGCCATCAGAAAATTTTTTATAAAAAAAAAAACACCTTTAATTTTAGCTATTTTTTTTTAAATAAAATTTAAATTGCGATGAGAAATTTTTTTTTTTAATCTATACATATATATGAGAATATTTTCTATGCGAGTTTATATAAAGTTGTCAAGATAGTCTTTAGAAAAAAAAAAAAATTGTCATCTCATTGTCAAATATTTTATAAAATACATATTAATTTTAAAACCATAAAAAATAATTTTTCAAAATTGATGAAATTCATTGAAAATATTTTACAATAATCATCTGTATATTTACGACAAAAAATAATTTATATTAATTTTTTTTCCAATTTATTTATAAGAAATCATTTTCATTGTTATCATGTCTAGTTAATAAAAAATAAAAATATTTTTTTTTTATATATTTTTGATTGATCAATTCAACCCCAGCAAGACGAATCATATATCTAAAAGAAAATTGTCTTTGTCAGTATATAGTTATATGTATATATAAAAAATTTTATACAAAAGTTAAAAAAAAAAAAATTAATATATTTCTTGACAATTGCTACCATAATATTTTTATATATCGATAAATAAGGATATCCTTGTCATAAAAATAAATAAATAAATATACATCGAGTCCAGACAAATTGTAGTACCAAATAAGTGTATATATATTTATTTATCCCAACTTATAATAAATATATAACCACCAAGATCAGTCACAGCAGGATAAAATCCTGATCGTGTTTCACGTTCTACCACCTTCAAATATACGTGCGGGTGTATTTGTCTCATCAAAGTAAATTTTTCAACCGCATATTTTACAATCCGCGAACTCTTTTCATACTTGAAAATCCCCTGTTCGTTTCAATTCAACTTTTTTTTTTTTTTTTATATATTTCTATCTTACTTTCTCTCGTAATTCAACGACAAACATGAAAGGGTTTGTTTCGACAGGCATATTTTATTATATTTTTTTTTCTTCACCTCAAATGCGATTACATACATAGTGATTGAAAAAATATATACATTTCCAATTCATGATGCCATCAAAGAATTTTTTATTTTCATTTCAAAAGAGTCGTTTTTAGTATATGAAAGGTAATTTGCTATATAAAACAAAATTTATATATATATTTTTTTTTTTTTTTCAATTTTGAATTTTCATGTTATAAAATAGGTGTTCAAGCGTTATAAGAAATCCTGTGGACTTTAATAGAAAATAATATAAATATATAGGTATATTTCAAGCGTATAAAATAAAAATATATTTATTTAAAAAAAGGGTTGGTATGTTATAAATAAAATATATATAAATTTAAAAAAAAATAAATAAATAAATAAAAACATTTGGTTTATAAAAGTTTGAAAATATTAAAAGAAAAAAGGTTTATAAAAAAATAAAAATTCTAGAAATTTTAAAGTGAAAACATGGGGTTAGTATTCATTTAGGTATAGGACTTCAGATACGAATCATTGTTGTAAAACTTAATAGAAGTTTCACTTTTAAATAGAAGAGAGAAATAGATACTGAATAACTTTGAATATATATATAGTTTAACATCAGCTGCAAGCAATAAATATCAACAGCCCTTTCAGTCAGCATGGCGATATAAATGTTTTTTTTTTTTTTTTCTTATTTCTTATATATCTTATAGGTATTTTATTTTATTTTTTTTATTTTTTATGTAACACGCTTGCCCACTGTTAGACCATCAGAATTTTTGTTTTGCTGACCATAGATTTGACTCTCAAAGAATTATTGCGTTCTATTTCAAATGACATAGACAAACTATATAAAAACTCTTTTGAATTTTTTTTTTATTTTCAATAAATAACGGGTGGTCATCTACAAAATCTTTAATTCTTAAAAATAAAATTTTATTCAGATTATTTTATTATGCAAAATAAACAATACTTTATTATGTATATTTATAATTTTTTCTTGCATTTTTTAAGTTTTTTAAAAAAAAATTACATAATAATGTAATAATTCATGTTTTTTTTTTACCTGAAATTTTATATTTTGTTATCTTTTAAGAATTATATATATATTAACAAAAATATATAGAAGAAAACTTGCGAGAATAAATTTTTTTTAAGTTTTAAAATTTTATTTAGTTTGTGGATTATCAGACAAACATTGAATTGTTTGTACTGATAAATATTAAAGAAATATAAAAATATATTAAATCAAAAAAAAATATATTATTGTGCGGTTTAATTTCAATAAGATCAATGAATTTTTTATGGGTTTAAATATCTTATCCATGTACAATCATCGTAAATATTAAGTATAATTTTTTGTTTAATAAAAGCGGTAAAACTAAAAGAAATAATAATAGTTTATTGATCAAATTTTATATGTGAGAATTAAAATAAAAAATAAATAAAATAAATTATTATATATCATATTTTTTATATTTACTCAATTTTTTTTTTTTATATTATTTATATTTGAATTTATTTTATTTATTTTTCATTTAATTTATCAATGCAGATATAAACTTGAAAGAATATTTTATTATAAAAGAATTTTTTTTTTTTCAATTTAATTCAATCAGATAAACCCTTTTTAGCATTTAATAGAAAAAAAAGTGCATCAAAGGATTGAAATAACAAGTGGATATTTAAAAGGGATAAGGAATCTATTGAAAATTGTAAAACATTTTATATTTTTATATACGAATTTAGAGTTTTTAAAAATATATAACTATTATGATGTAGCAGCACTATCCAATAAACATATCGACATTTGAAATTTACTTTATCAACAAAATTAAACTTTGAAAAAAATTTTTTTTTATATTAAATTTTGTTTATTCAATACAAATATATAATAGCTAATTTTTATAATCTATAATTGTACTTTTTTTTTTGAGGGCAGTAAGTACTTGTATACGTTTTATTTTTTGAAATAAATAAATGTTTGTTGATTAATAAAAGAACAAAAGAACAAAAAAAAAATGATAACATCACCAAATCATATTGATAGCTCCTTTATTACGAGCCATTGGATTTAAACAAAGTGTTGTAAGAACATCAACAGCTTCACTACCATCATCTTTTGCATAAAGAGTTGTTCTTTTGATACTTCTTCTTGCTAATGATTTTCTTCTCAGTGATTCAAAAAATTTATCATCTTTTCCAGTCTCAAATTTTTTATAAGATCTTTGTTTTTGTTTAAAAGGAAGTGAATTTATTCTGCTATTTTTAAATGATGGTCTTTTTAATATTTTATTTTTACTATTTTCATCAATTGAATTTAATGTTTTTCGTTTAAATATTTTATTATCATCACCAGGTTGTGGTGCTTTTCTTTTTTTTTTAATTTTTTTTTTTAAATTATCTTGTGAAAATTCACCAGTTAAACAAAGTCTTGTTATATTTTTTTCTGGCCATGAATAACCAATAACTGGTAAACCACATGCATTATGCATTCCAACAAGTGGTACACCAAGTGTTTTATTTTTTTTTTCATTATTTGTTATTCTTACAAATTCATTTGATGATCTACCACTTGTTCTTGCATTACTTTCATAAACAGATATTTTTTGTAATACATTACTACGTTTAAATTGTGAATTATTATTATTTTTTTTATAATTATTAATATGTTCTTGTTTAATTGAATTATCAAATGAATCTTGATAATAATTATTTGTATTATTTAAATTATATGATTCATCTAAAAATCTAAATTTTGGTTTAAATTCAGAATAATTATTTGTTGTTTCTTTTATATATTTTTTATTAATTAATTTTTTATTTTTTTTATTATTATTATTATTTTTATAATAATTTTTTTGATATGATGATACTGTCATACAGCCTTTACGATTATTATAACTTTTAATTGGTCTTTCTGGTTCTGATAAAAATGATTCAAATTGCATTTGTGGTATAACTGGTCTTCTAAGTGTTTCTATATTTTGTAAAAGTGATGCACGATAATTTTTAATTGGAATACTTCTAATTGTACCTTTTGATTGTTTTATATTATCACATTGTTTTATTATTTTTTTTGTTTGTTTTTGTGATTTAATTTTTTGACCAGTTAAAGGACTTGAACTTGATGGTCTATCAAAAGAAACATCAATTGCTCTTTCTTCAAATAAATTATTATTATTATGATTACTATTTAATTGATTTGTTGATTTATCATCTCTTGTTTTATTCCATTCTTCAATTATACTTTTATTTAATAAACGTGTTTCTAAATTATTAACAGTTTGACTTGATTGATTTTGACAATTAGATGTTTTTAATATTTCATTTTGTTCCTCACTGCCCTCAAGCCACCTTCAGGATTTACCACCAAATGTTGATCCTGTCATATGCATTCTATTTTCAACTCCTAGACCTCAAAAAAAAAAAAGAAAAGAAAAAATTAAATTTATAATATTTATTATTAAACAAAGATAATAATAAAATTTATTTAATTTAAATTAATATTACCATAATCATGATCAATCTCAGAAAAAGGAGAACGTGTTAATGTTTGTGTTGATGTAAAATTTGATTTATTTGTTTTTTTTTTAGATTTTTTTTTAGTACATGCAAGTATTGTACTTAAAAGTGCACATATTTCAATAAGCATCAATACAAGTGCTACACCTAAAAATAATAAAGCTTGATCTTGGGTCCATTTTTCAATCATATCTAAACAACCCTGTTAATAAAAAAAAAATTAATAAAATAATATTAAAATTATAATTAAATAAAAATTACATTAAATTTATAATTATATAAGATATTTTAAAAATAATAACCATTGAATGACGAGCTCGTTGATTTTCTTCTGGATTACGTGTTTGACAAAGAGCTAAATTTTTTGGTTCTGGATTTAAAAATGCATCAATAGCACCTGTATTATTAAGTGTACAACATGTAAGGGGTACAATTAATTCCCTTCTACTAACTTCCTGTAAACGCCACCAAGAGATACCATAATTGTAACTTCCGTTAATTCCACAACAGGAAAACTATAAAAAAAAAAAAAAATGGAAAATTATTATTTAAATACAAAAAAATAATTATTAAATCAAAGGGGAAAAATTTCCTACTGTTGTTTGAGCAAGATCTAATGCAGCTGTAAATTGTTCTTGTCCAGGTAAAGCATAATTTCTTTGTAGTGTACGAATTAATCGACTTGGTCGTACATCAACACCCAATAAATCAGGCCAAAATACTGTCAATAAACAAATTGAAAATTCACCTAATATAAGCAATATCAATGCACCAACATACTGTAAAAAAAAAAAAAAAACATTTATATTATTTAATTTTTAATCAATTGATTTGAATAAATTTAATAAAAAATAAACACATTGTAACACATGATAAAATGTGTTTATGGTACAATGAAAATGCAAAAGCCAACAAGCGATATAAAAATAATTAAACTATTTTGATGAAACTATTCAGAAAGTTTCCTCTTTATATATATATTTTATCTGCATGTCTGGGCGTTAACCATATAACATTTCAATTCGTCAGTGCGTGACTATATACAACACAAAAATATTTGAATTTTTACAATCAACACTATACAACCTATTTAATAATCATGAATATATAAAAAAATAAATAAATATATTCAATGCACAATGAGTTTAATTAGATTTTATTTAAAGATTGAATAATAAGATAAATGATTTTATTCTACAAAAAAATAATAAAATATACTTACTGTAACAGTTATGCAGCAATTAAATAAACATGAAGCCCAACAACCAAGTAAACCAGTTATTGATATTAAAAATCCAACTCCAACAATACCAATTG
Organism: Lysiphlebus fabarum; assembly: GCA_011426435.1. Taxonomy (NCBI): domain Eukaryota; kingdom Metazoa; phylum Arthropoda; class Insecta; order Hymenoptera; family Braconidae; genus Lysiphlebus; species Lysiphlebus fabarum. The sequence goes on from WSYQ01001271.1 coordinate 49,434, forward strand.
CTAAATAATAAAATAATGGTTGATCTGGATGTTCATCAATTGATCCAAGTAATTTTGACATTAATACTCTTTCATTATCAATCATCAATAGTATTCCCAATGACATCAAAGCAAATCCAGACATCTAAATAATTAAAAAATAAATTTTTATTTTTTTAAAATAATATATTTTTTTTTATCTATATATCATTAAAATTACTTACCAAAAAAATCATATTTGAACAACACACAAGTGCTTTTGAACCAGTCATTTTTTCTTCATCCATTTTATAAAAAAATTTAATTAAAGTAAAATTAAATAATACAAATATACAATTTCACATATTAAAATATAAATTTTTTTAAATTTAAACACAACACTTTGTTTGTCATATGAATGATAACACTTGGAAGTCTAGCACACAACTGGTGACTATCATATGCTCCCCTGCAGGTATGTTCTGGTTAATAAAAAAAAAAAAAAAAAAAAAAATGTTTAAAAACACACGTTGTTGAGTGTTTTTTCATGCGAGTCGTATTCGAATAAACAAAAACGGAAGGAAGTATGGATATAGGAAGGGCTTAAAATGGGAATTATATATTATTCAAAATTATGATTATTTTGTTGTTTTTTTTTTAATTGTCTTCGTGGATCAGTAGATATTGCAACAGCAAAATTTGACTTTTTCGATAAATTTTTGAAGGTTTGGCTTAAGCTTATTTCATAGTAAAAAAAAAATTTTGATAATAAAAAATGATTATAAAAATAAAAAACATAAACGTGTAAAAAATTTATATATTATTGTAGGTGTTCATAGAGCCTATCTCCTGCACTACGCATTAATTTAACGATAGGTCATTTGGACAAAGCTTAATAAGGCTAAACCTATATTAAGAATTAAAATACTAAAATATATTGTTATTCATATTGATTTAATTTTTTTAATATACATTTAAAAATCAAGTTTACTTGTACCACCACCAATACTACCACAACCAATTGATGAACTATCATCTTGTTCACGATGTGCTTCACCAAGTTCTGGTGGTAAATGAAGAACCTAAAATAAAATTTAAATATTGTATAAATTAATTTGTATTTTAATTAAAATATTTAATTAATAATTTTAAATTACCTCAATGACAAATTTTTTTCGTCTCATTTTAAATGCAAGATCAAGTGTTTCTGGACAATATGCAGCAAGTGTATTTATTGCTGATAATTTTTTAACATGTAATAAACCATGATAATCACAAAAATTTCGATTTGCTTCTTTTGGTGAACCAATAAATGATTCTAATGCAATTGCAGTATCAGAAAGATGTTCCATTCTTCCAATAATACCATTAATATTATCAAAATTTTTAACTGGTACTGTTATTGCAGCAACTGCATATGAACTTCTTAATAGTGATCTAAAGCAATATAAAAATTTAAGTAAATCATTTTGTGTATCTTCTTCATTATCACATAACCAAAGTCTTGATCCTAATGATTGTATTCCAATTCTTAAAATATTTCTTTCTCCAATATTATCAGTAACATAAAAACCTCCTTGTTTAAGTTTTAATTGAATTTTTTTTAATAAATCAATATATGAAGTATTTTTAAAACCACTTGTATTAAATTTTAATTCATCACCATCCCAATATGTTATGTCAGTATTATCAATAATATCACTATTCATATCTTTAGTTAAATCATAAAAATGACCAAATGTTCGTGCACTTTTTATTAATGAATCATTTATTGTCATATTGTGATAACGCCATGCAATTTCCATTTTTTCATTTGAATAATTAGAATTTTTTACTGGTGTTGTTGATGTATCTTTTTCAACAGCTGGTAATTTTGTTATTAATTGTTTTGGTTTTGTATCTTGTGATGCAACAAATAAAGCATGTGATGATACAGCACCTTCAGCCAAAAAATATTTAAACATAACATTTGCATAATTATTATATGTGTCTTCTTCAATTAATAATAATGAACCAATTGGTAAACCACCTCCTAAAAATCATCATTATAATCATTAGAATTTTATAAATATTTATTATAAATATTATTATAACATTACTTACCAATAACATTGTCCAATGATGGAATGCCTGTTGATACAAGTAATTGAGCATTTTTAGGTGATGACTTTGTTCCTGGAATTTTTTTTCTGAGTTGATTATTATTACTAGCCATATTATTTATTTATTTTAATAAACAATAACTATTGAAGCATAATAATTGTTTTGTGACAATGGCACATGTAATAACACAATCACTCAACAACAATTAAAAAAAAAAAAAAAAAAACTGCAAAACATAACCTAACCTTAACTAGTACAGTCGGTAATAAACAAATTTACTTTATCAACAACATTCTATTTTTCCAACAATTGGTAACGCCATTTTTTCCCTCCATAAATAAAAATATATTTATTATTTTTATTATTTAAATTAATATTGTATTTAAACAATTGAAAGTTTTTAGTTTATTCAAAACAATTATTTACATATTAATTAATTACTAAATATTAACAATTTAATTATAATGACATTGACCAATAATAATTAAGCCATTCTTATCTACATTTTTATTTTTAACCAATAAAAAAAAATTAATATTAAATTCAGGTGTGTGTGTGTGTGTTAGTGACCAACAAGTGAAATTTTTTTTTTTGGTCAATAATTATAATAACAATTATTATAATAATAATAAACTAAATTACAATTATTAAAACAAAAAAAAATAAACAAAATAACTATTTATTATTTATTAAAAAAAAAATAAATAAATAATTAACAATATAAAAAATTAATTAATAAAAATTAAATTTTTTTTTTTGCAAATATTTATAATTTTTAAATAATAATAATAATAATTTTTTTTTTTTTTTTTTTCACATGTGTGTGTTGTCTCGAGTTGTCGTCTCTTTTTTTGATACCCCGCGCCCCTCTTGGCAAAAAAAAAAAAAAGAAAAAAATCAACCCGTCGTCCAAGTTCCTCTTTCATTTTCCAACGAGACACTCATTTTGTTGGGGTCCCGGACTCGGTGCGCATGTGGCCACAGGCATCACGCATTTTTTTTTAATTCTTTTTATTACATTAATAATTAAATTAATATAAATAAATAAAAAAAAAAAAAATTTATATTGTTATTAAATAAATTAAAAAAATAATTATTGTGTTAAATATTTGTTATATTATTTTATTTGAATAAAAAAAAAAAAGAGGGAGATTCTTGGTATTTATTGCGAGAAAAGTAATGGCGTTTTTGAGAACAATACCGCGTGTTTCTTCAAGAAAAAATATAGTTAAGTGTTTTGGATTATCAGAGTTATCAAGTAATATAAATAATGTCGGTATCAAAACGTCAGTACAATTATTACAAATTACGGAACGTAAATATTCCAAGAATGCATCATCAACATCATCATGGCAATCTGGTGTTTGTGGCATCAAGCCGGCATCCAGGCAGATCGATTCATTGGACCTCAAATTTGATGATCCGATAGCTTCATTTAAAAGCAAAAAAACCATGGAACTTATTAGAGCTTATCTTGTTTATCAAATATGTACAATTGATTTTGTCGTTGAAAATAACATGAAGGTAAATTAATATTGATAATTATTATTTTTTTATATATTTCAATTTATATCTTGTATGCTTTTTTTTATTCAGGTATTTATTATTTAGCCACAGATGTTGCTGTGTGTATTATAAAATAGCACGTTGTTATGGGATTATAATATCCTGAATATGCCTCAACTTTAGTTGGCATACTTTAATCAAAAGTGTTACTTTATTTTATTTTATTTTATTTTATTTTATTTTATTTTATTTTATTTTTTTAAACAATTTGAATACTACTCACATGTTCATCATCATCATCATCATCATCATCAACATTTTTTTTTTGTTAATAATATTTCCTATTTATTTTCTTATCATTTACAAGGAAAATTACATTTTATCAGTAATTTTTATTTTTTATTTTTTATATATGAGTAATATATCCGTTTCCGTTTAATTTATTTTCATTTATAAAATTATTTTACTCACTGGATTTTTGTTATGAGTATTTTTAGATTTTTATTCCAACTAAAAAACAACTCACACTAAATATTTTTTAATATTTTTTAAAAAATTTATATTTTATCTATTTTTTATTAATTATAGATAATATTTTTTTAACTTAAATTTGTTTATCATATTTTTTTTATTTTATTTTAAATAATATTTTAATATCTAAATTGTTTTTCACGTTATGGAATATTTTTTTTTAAATATCTAAAATTTATCATTTTGTTTTTTGTCAAGTCATATTTAATTTTATAAATAAATTTATGACTAATTGATAATTATTATTGATTTATCATCAGATAAAATTTACCTATTTAAAATAATTTTTGACCATGAAAAATTAAAATTATTTATATTATTTAAAATAACTTTTTAAATAAATTGGCATCAAAAACACTTGCTGATGCTATCGAAAATAATAACAAAAATTTTTCTCACACTAAACTTCAAGGCCATTATATTACGTCTTAAATTTTTATATATTATTTTACCGTTTCAATTATTTTTTATTAAATACGTGAAATTTATCAAATTTTATTTTTTTATTTTATTATTTTTTATTACAATATAATTGTTGTATGAATAATTTGGCTGACTATAAAATTAACACTTGTATTTATGCAATGTCTAACAAAAAGTAAAAAATAATAATTAATTTTTCAATTTACGTAATGAATAAATAAAAATAAATAAAAGAATCCCGGAAATATATATATATATATATTAATTTATATAAAAAAAAAAAAATGTCAACAAAATTTATTTACATTTTTATTTCAAGTTATTTAACATGACTGATAAGTAAGTAGATAATTCAAGGTCGTCTATCTTTTTTTTTTTCAATATCATTTTTATTTTACTTGTATATTGAATAAAATAACAATGATAATGTAAGATTCTGATAATTCTTATATAATCTACTATTTATTAGTTGTAAATTTATGAATGAAAAGAAAATCTTTTTTAATCTTTTTTTTACTTGAAAAGATCATGTACAGACAAGATTAGATAAAAGAAAATAAAATTAATTTACTTGATTATTAAATTGAAATTAATTAAATTATAATATTTAATTAAATTTTATTTATCATTTAAAATTCTTTGTACAATGATACATTTCTTTCAATTATTTTGATCAACCAAAGGATTTCATTTCAATCAACAGGGTTTCATGTTTTATTCACATTTATTCTACCAGTTTATATATCAATTGACGATTGAAAAGCAATTCAATCTTTAAAAATATATAAATAAATATATCTAATTTTATTTTTTATTTTATTTTTTTCTAATCAAAAATAGAAATATAAATAACAATTCAAGGTTTTATTTGTATTTATTTATATGATGTAATTACATCGATAATTAAATTTTAAAATATTATTTTTTATATTTTAATGTTATTTTTTTTTAAATTATTTACAAGTTTCTGATTACATATATGTTTTATATTTTTAAATAAAAAAAAAAACTAGCTTGGGTCAAAGTCCATAATAATATGACCTAGAATTTAAAAATTTAAATTTTAAAATAAATTAAATTTATATTTTTAGATTGATTAATAGTTTGATCATCAAAAAATAATAAAAAAAAACAAAACTTTTGATTAAAAATCTTATCTATGTATTGAAATAAATTTAATATTAATTTTCTTTTTTTTTTATTTTTTTTTTCAGTTTATGAAAGCAGCAGAGTCAATTCTTGGTGCAAGGCTCTTTACATGGTTAATGAAAGGTACATTTTATGGTCATTTTGTTGCTGGTGAAGATGAAGTTAAAATCATGCCAACACTTAAAAGACTTCAACAATTTGGTGTCAAACCAATACTTGATTATTCTGTCGAAGAAGACCTATCACAAGAAGAAGCTGAAAGACGTGAAGTAAAGTAAGTATTTTTAAAAATAAATTATATAATAAATAACATTTCTAAATATTTATATTATAGAGCTTCAGTATCAGAAGCAGGTGATGAAACTAAAGAGGGTACCTTGAAAAAGTACCACGTTGATAAATCATTTGCTGATAGACGATACAAGGTATCATCAGCAAGAACATATTTTTATTTAAATGAAGCATCTTGTGAACGCAATATGGATATATTTATAAAATGTCTTGAATCAGTATCAGGTAAATTAAAAAAATATAAAAACAGTTACTCAATAATATTATTTATTATTTAAATAATTAATTATTATAAATTATAATTTTAGCTGCATCTCAAGGAATGGGAATTATTGCTATTAAAATGACAGCACTTGGACGACCACAATTATTGGTTAATAATTTAATTAATATATATATATATATTAAATTTTTTTAAATCAATTTATTAATTTTAATTTTATAATTATTTATATTACAGCTTCAATTATCTGAAGTTATTATGAGAGCACGTCAATACATGTCTGATGTTGTTGGTGGTGAAGGTGCTGTATTAGCTCATCATGCTAAACCAGATGATTTTAGAAAAAGATTTGAAGCAGCACAAATTAAAGATAATGTTCCAGTACGTAATTTTTTGGACAAAATACAATCTGACAAAGAAGGGTATGTATTAAAATATATCGTTTTTATTATATACTTATAATTTTTTTTTTTTAAATTCACAAACAAATATAAATTATATCAGTAAATCATTTAAACCATAAAGCAATTTTTTTTAAATAAAAAAAAAATATACCTATATATATTTAAATAATTATTTTATAAATTTTTCTTGGTTTCTACTGTTGGTGATTCTTGGGATTATCCAGAAAGTAAGATTAATTAAAATTTATCAAGAGTTTAAACCCTAGTTGCATGTAAATGCGTTTATTCCTGATTTAAAAAAAATAAAAATATAATAACTTGGAGTTTTTTATTTAGAAAAAAAATAATTAGCAAACGAAAAAAATAAAATATTATTTGATTGATGTTGTAATAATTTATTAAGTAATATTGTAAATTAATTATAAATTTAATTTAATAAATTACAGTGTCATTCATTTGTTTCCATGGAGTGGTATTCTTGATGAAAATTATGAATTAAGTGAAACATTCCAAGTTCCTGATATTAAAACTGGTAAAATGGTTAAATTAATGACACAATTAACACCAAAAGAAGAAGAAATGTTTAGAAATATGATTAGAAGATTAACCAGTATTATCAATGTAAGTTAAATAAATAAATAAATAAATTATTATATAATTTAAAATATATATATATATAAAATAATAATATTAATTAAATTTTAATTATTTTTAAAGGCAGCTGATAAATTAAATGTCCGAATAATGATTGATGCTGAACAAACATATTTTCAACCAGCAATATCAAGATTAACACTTGAAATGATGAGAAAATATAATACGGAGAAGGTAATTAAAATTTTTCAATAAAACTTTGTATTTGTCATGAATTAATTATTACAGAGGATTGAATGAAAAAAATCGTCTGAAGAGAAGAAGTACTCTAAGTGGCTGATGAACGTAGTCTATTTTGTCCTAGGCCGTTGTATTTAATACATACCAGACATATCTCAAGGATTCATACTACGAGGTGAAGACTGATTTGGAACAAGCTGAGCGTCAGAATTTCTACTTTGGTGCTAAAATCGTTCGTGGTGCCTACATTGAACAGGTAATGTATTTATTATTATTATTATTTTATTTTGTCGTCAGACACATCAATTTTAAATGAAAAAACAAACCAACAAAACAATCGGGATAAATTAGGAAAGAGCAAGAGCTGCTGCAATGGGCTATACTGATCCAACAAATCCAACTTATGAAGCAACAACTGAATCGTATCACAGAACACTCATGGAATGTTTAGGAAGGATGAAGCAGTACAAAGATAAAGGAGAAGATATTAGAAAAATTGGTATCATGGTTGCATCACACAATGAAGATACTGTTCGTTTTGCTATTGAAAAGTATGTTATTATTTATTTATTTATTTTTTTATCACATTTTATATCTCTTTTATTTAATAAATTATTTAATGTTTTTAGAATGAAAGAAATTGGTATTTCTCCAGAGGATAAAGTCATCTGTTTTGGACAATTATTTGGCATGTGTGATTACCTCACTTTTCCACTGGGTAAATTATAATTTTATTAGAAATACATTTGTTATTTTGAAGAGTTTTATTTGTAATTTTGTTTTTTTCTTCAGGCCAATCTGGATATTCAGCATTCAAATATATTCCATATGGACCAGTTAAAGAAGTTTTACCTTACTTGTCTCGACGAGCACAAGAAAACCGTGGTGTACTTACTAAAATTAAAAAAGAAAAACGTTTATTATTTTCTGAAATTAAAAGACGAATTCTTACTGGTAAATGGTTTTATAAACCAAAAGGTAATTACACACCTGTATGAATTATTAAATCATCAATTTGTGTTTTTAAAAAAATAGAAAAAAAAAATAATAAATCAAATCGAAATGAACAGAAGAAAAGAATAATTGAAAACCATTTAAAAAATATAAAAAAAAATCAAATAAATAAATGAACAAAACTGAATTAAAATAAAGGTGATTGTGAATTATTAAAAATAAAAAAATTTAAGATCCTTCGATGAAAGTTTAATAGTAAAAATTGAACAAAGTGTGCATATTTTTGTTTCTTATTTTTTTATTAATTATTGTTTGATCATTGTTGATCTTTTATTCATTGTTAAATAAAAAATTGTTTGATACAATTTTTTAATAAACAAATGAATAACGATTACTTAATTATAATTAGACAAAAAGTTTTTGAAATATTAATAATTAAAATAAAAAATTTGCAGCTTGATAAATACTTTTTTTAATTTTTACTGATCAAAATAAAAAATTTCATTTAAAAAAAAAAAAATATGCACAAAATATAAAATTTATTTTTGAGATAATTTTTTTTTTTTGCAAAAGTACTTATTCTTAATTTTCATTTTTTTAAAAAATGAACCAAAGATTAAGATTCAAATTAATTTTTCATTTTGTATTTTGTTAAATATATTTATAAAACGTGGGATCTAAATTTTCTTGTTGGTGAAAAAATTAAATAAATAATGAAAAACAAATTTGATAATATGATAGATATGAAGATCTGTTTGATTGTAATCTTGTTTTACTTTTTTATTATTGAATGATAAAATAAGAACGAAAAATTGTAACGAATATTGAATGAGAATAACTTACGATTAATTTTACGTATGAAATTTATTCGATTGTGTTAAATTATAGAAAGAAAAATCGTTTGTTAATTTAGCGTAATTTAATTATTGAAAGCAAAAAGAATTATAATTTTTTATTCATTATTATTATTATTAATAATAAAGAATTAAAAAATAACATTCATTCTTTGTGATAAAAAAAAAGTTAATTGGAAAATTGTTTAAAAATAAAATATCAATAAACATAAAAAATATAAATAAATATGTTTAAAAAAATATAATTTATTTGAATAATTTTTTAAACATATTTTCAATATATTTTTTATTATTTTCTTTTAAACATTATTCCAAATCTAACTCGTGACTAAAATAAACGAAAAGTTTTATTTTTTATTGATAACAAAAATATGATTGTTAAGTTTTTTATGAATAAAATTTTGCTAAATAAACAAACGAATTTTCTTATCTCTTTGACTCATCAGTTATTTTTTTGTTTTTCTATATTTTAATATATTTAATTATTGTCAGTAATAAAAAATAAGTCAAACAATTATCATATTAATTTTACTCAGCGATTAAATATTGTTTGCCTCATTTGTATTTTTTTGAATCAGTATAAAAAATTAATTGCTAATAAATATTACTTTATGATTAAAATTGAAGCAAACTTGTGGTTTTATTTATTTATTATCAGACTACAGTTATGTTGTTACTGAGGTTGATTTTGATTGTTTTGTCTTTATCAACTATCATTGTTGATAGAAAAAAAAAAACAATTGATAGTTAGAATACCTCTTTTCCCGTTCTATTACCCTATTATAATATTTCATTTCTGCATTGAAGAAAAATTTCAAATTATAACAGAAAAATTTCGAATTTGTATTAGGCAAATATAATAACTGAGGAGGTATTCGAATATTTTTTTTTCAGAAAAAAATTTTGAATTTGTATTAGGCAAATATAGAGACCAAAGAAGTATTCGAATTTTTTTTTTTTAGAAAAATTTTAAATTAACTTATTTTAAAATTTATTGAAAAAAATGGGAAAAATACTAGGCGAACATGACTTGAAGAGAGGTATTCGATGCCGTTCCCCGTTTTTCTGCATTACCGATATTTTTCGATTTATCGATATTAACTTATTTTAAAATTTATTGAAAAAAATGGGAAAAATACTAGGCGAACATGACTTGAAGAGAGGTATTCGATGCCGTTCCCCGTTTTTCTGCATTACCGATATTTTTCGATTTATCGATATTAACTTATTTTAAAATTTATTGAAAAAAATGGGAAAAATACTAGGCGAACATGACTTGAAGAGAGGTATTCGATGCCGTTCCCCGTTTTTCTGCATTACCGATATTTTTCGATTTATCGATATTAACTTATTTTAAAATTTATTGAAAAAAATGGGAAAAATACTAGGCGAACATGACTTGAAGAGAGGTATTCGATGCCGTTCCCCGTTTTTCTGCATTACCGATATTTTTCGATTTATCGATATTAACTTATTTTAAAATTTATTGAAAAAAATGGGAAAAATACTAGGCGAACATGACTTGAAGAGAGGTATTCGATGCCGTTCCCCGTTTTTCTGCATTACCGATATTTTTCGATTTATCGATATTAACTTATTTTAAAATTTATTGAAAAAAATGGGAAAAATACTAGGCGAACATGACTTGAAGAGAGGTATTCGATGCCGTTCCCCGTTTTTCTGCATTACCGATATTTTTCGATTTATCGATATTAACTTATTTTAAAATTTATTGAAAAAAATGGGAAAAATACTAGGCGAACATGACTTGAAGAGAGGTATTCGATGCCGTTCCCCGTTTTTCTGCATTACCGATATTTTTCGATTTTTCGATATTAACTTATTTTAAAATTTATTGAAAAAAATGGGAAAAATACTAGGCGAACATGACTTGAAGAGAGGTATTCGATGCCGTTCCCCGTTTTTCTGCATTACCGATATTTTTCGATTTTTCGATATTAACTTATTTTAAAATTTATTGAAAAAAATGGGAAAAATACTAGGCGAACATGACTTGAAGAGAGGTATTCGATGCCGTTCCCCGTTTTTCTGCATTACCGATATTTTTCGATTTATCGATATTAACTTATTTTAAAATTTATTGAAAAAAATGGGAAAAATACTAGGCGAACATGACTTGAAGAGAGGTATTCGATGCCGTTCCCCGTTTTTCTGCATTACCGATATTTTTCGATTTATCGATATTAACTTATTTTAAAATTTATTGAAAAAAATGGCAAAATACTAGGCGAACATGACTTGAAGAGAGGTATTCAATGCCGTTCCCCGTTTTTATCTACCATCGATATTTTTCGATTTTTCGATATTAACTTATTTTAAAATTTATTGAAAAAAATGGGAAAAATACTAGGCGAACATGACTTGAAGAGAGGTATTCGATGCCGTTCCCCGTTTTTCTGCATTACCGATATTTTTCGATTTATCGATATTAACTTATTTTAAAATTTATTGAAAAAAATGGGAAAAATACTAGGCGAACATGACTTGAAGAGAGGTATTCAATGCCGTTCCCCGTTTTTATCTACCATCGATATTTTTCGATTTTTCGATATTAACTTATTTTAAAATTTATTGAAAAAAATGGGAAAAATACTAGGCGAACATGACTTGAAGAGAGGTATTCGATGCCGTTCCCCGTTTTTCTGCATTACCGATATTTTTCGATTTATCGATATTAACTTATTTTAAAATTTATTGAAAAAAATGGGAAAAATACTAGGCGAACATGACTTGAAGAGAGGTATTCGATGCCGTTCCCCGTTTTTCTGCATTACCGATATTTTTCGATTTATCGATATTAACTTATTTTAAAATTTATTGAAAAAAATGGGAAAAATACTAGGCGAACATGACTTGAAGAGAGGTATTCGATGCCGTTCCCCGTTTTTCTGCATTACCGATATTTTTCGATTTATCGATATTAACTTATTTTAAAATTTATTGAAAAAAATGGGAAAAATACTAGGCGAACATGACTTGAAGAGAGGTATTCGATGCCGTTCCCCGTTTTTCTGCATTACCGATATTTTTCGATTTATCGATATTAACTTATTTTAAAATTTATTGAAAAAAATGGGAAAAATACTAGGCGAACATGACTTGAAGAGAGGTATTCGATGCCGTTCCCCGTTTTTCTGCATTACCGATATTTTTCGATTTATCGATATTAACTTATTTTAAAATTTATTGAAAAAAATGGGAAAAATACTAGGCGAACATGACTTGAAGAGAGGTATTCGATGCCGTTCCCCGTTTTTCTGCATTACCGATATTTTTCGATTTATCGATATTAACTTATTTTAAAATTTATTGAAAAAAATGGCAAAATACTAGGCGAACATGACTTGAAGAGAGGTATTCAATGCCGTTCCCCGTTTTTCTACCATTACCGATATTTTTCGATTTATCGATATTAACTTATTTTAAAATTTATTGAAAAAAATGGCAAAAATACTAGGCGAACATGACTTGAAGAGAGGTATTCGATGCCGTTCCCCGTTTTTCTGCATTACCGATATTTTTCGATTTATCGATATTAACTTATTTTAAAATTTATTGAAAAAAATGGGAAAAATACTAGGCGAACATGACTTGAAGAGAGGTATTCGATGCCGTTCCCCGTTTTTCTGCATTACCGATATTTTTCGATTTATCGATATTAACTTATTTTAAAATTTATTGAAAAAAATGGCCAAAAATACTAGGCGAACATGACTTGAAGAGAGGTATTCGATGCCGTTCCCCGTTTTTCTGCATCGATATTTTTCGATTTATCGATATTAACTTATTTTAAAATTTATTGAAAAAAATGGGAAAAATACTAGGCGAACATGACTTGAAGAGAGGTATTCGATGCCGTTCCCCGTTTTTCTGCATTACCGATATTTTTCGATTTATCGATATTAACTTATTTTAAAATTTATTGAAAAAAATGGGAAAAATACTAGGCGAACATGACTTGAAGAGAGGTATTCGATGCCGTTCCCCGTTTTTCTGCATTACCGATATTTTTCGATTTATCGATATTAACTTATTTTAAAATTTATTGAAAAAAATGGGAAAAATACTAGGCGAACATGACTTGAAGAGAGGTATTCGATGCCGTTCCCCGTTTTTCTGCATTACCGATATTTTTCGATTTTCGATATTAACTTATTTTAAAATTTATTGAAAAAAATGGGAAAAATACTAGGCGAACATGACTTGAAGAGAGGTATTCGATGCCGTTCCCCGTTTTTCTGCATTACCGATATTTTTCGATTTATCGATATTAACTTATTTTAAAATTTATTGAAAAAAATGGGAAAAATACTAGGCGAACATGACTTGAAGAGAGGTATTCGATGCCGTTCCCCGTTTTTCTGCATTACCGATATTTTTCGATTTATCGATATTAACTTATTTTAAAATTTATTGAAAAAAATGGGAAAAATACTAGGCGAACATGACTTGAAGAGAGGTATTCGATGCCGTTCCCCGTTTTTCTGCATTACCGATATTTTTCGATTTATCGATATTAACTTATTTTAAAATTTATTGAAAAAAATGGGAAAAATACTAGGCGAACATGACTTGAAGAGAGGTATTCGATGCCGTTCCCCGTTTTTCTGCATTACCGATATTTTTCGATTTATCGATATTAACTTATTTTAAAATTTATTGAAAAAAATGGGAAAAATACTAGGCGAACATGACTTGAAGAGAGGTATTCGATGCCGTTCCCCGTTTTTCTGCATTACCGATATTTTTCGATTTATCGATATTAACTTATTTTAAAATTTATTGAAAAAAATGGGAAAAATACTAGGCGAACATGACTTGAAGAGAGGTATTCGATGCCGTTCCCCGTTTTTCTGCATTACCGATATTTTTCGATTTATCGATATTAACTTATTTTAAAATTTATTGAAAAAAATGGGAAAAATACTAGGCGAACATGACTTGAAGAGAGGTATTCGATGCCGTTCCCCGTTTTTCTGCATTACCGATATTTTTCGATTTTCGATATTAACTTATTTTAAAATTTATTGAAAAAAATGGGAAAAATACTAGGCGAACATGACTTGAAGAGAGGTATTCGATGCCGTTCCCCGTTTTTCTGCATTACCGATATTTTTCGATTTATCGATATTAACTTATTTTAAAATTTATTGAAAAAAATGGGAAAAATACTAGGCGAACATGACTTGAAGAGAGGTATTCGATGCCGTTCCCCGTTTTTCTGCATTACCGATATTTTTCGATTTATCGATATTAACTTATTTTAAAATTTATTGAAAAAAATGGGAAAAATACTAGGCGAACATGACTTGAAGAGAGGTATTCGATGCCGTTCCCCGTTTTTCTGCATTACCGATATTTTTCGATTTTCGATATTAACTTATTTTAAAATTTATTGAAAAAAATGGGAAAAATACTAGGCGAACATGACTTGAAGAGAGGTATTCGATGCCGTTCCCCGTTTTTCTGCATTACCGATATTTTTCGATTTATCGATATTAACTTATTTTAAAATTTATTGAAAAAAATGGGAAAAATACTAGGCGAACATGACTTGAAGAGAGGTATTCGATGCCGTTCCCCGTTTTTCTGCATTACCGATATTTTTCGATTTTTCGATATTAACTTATTTTAAAATTTATTGAAAAAAATGGGAAAAATACTAGGCGAACATGACTTGAAGAGAGGTATTCGATGCCGTTCCCCGTTTTTCTGCATTACCGATATTTTTCGATTTATCGATATTAACTTATTTTAAAATTTATTGAAAAAAATGGGAAAAATACTAGGCGAACATGACTTGAAGAGAGGTATTCGATGCCGTTCCCCGTTTTTCTGCATTACCGATATTTTTCGATTTATCGATATTAACTTATTTTAAAATTTATTGAAAAAAATGGGAAAAATACTAGGCGAACATGACTTGAAGAGAGGTATTCGATGCCGTTCCCCGTTTTTCTGCATTACCGATATTTTTCGATTTATCGATATTAACTTATTTTAAAATTTATTGAAAAAAATGGGAAAAATACTAGGCGAACATGACTTGAAGAGAGGTATTCGATGCCGTTCCCCGTTTTTCTGCATTACCGATATTTTTCGATTTATCGATATTAACTTATTTTAAAATTTATTGAAAAAAATGGGAAAAATACTAGGCGAACATGACTTGAAGAGAGGTATTCGATGCCGTTCCCCGTTTTTCTGCATTACCGATATTTTTCGATTTATCGATATTAACTTATTTTAAAATTTATTGAAAAAAATGGGAAAAATACTAGGCGAACATGACTTGAAGAGAGGTATTCGATGCCGTTCCCCGTTTTTCTGCATTACCGATATTTTTCGATTTATCGATATTAACTTATTTTAAAATTTATTGAAAAAAATGGGAAAAATACTAGGCGAACATGACTTGAAGAGAGGTATTCGATGCCGTTCCCCGTTTTTCTGCATTACCGATATTTTTCGATTTATCGATATTAACTTATTTTAAAATTTATTGAAAAAAATGGGAAAAATACTAGGCGAACATGACTTGAAGAGAGGTATTCAATGCCGTTCCCCGTTTTTCTGCATTACCGATATTTTTCGATTTTTCGATATTAACTTATTTTAAAATTTATTGAAAAAAATGGGAAAAATACTAGGCGAACATGACTTGAAGAGAGGTATTCGATGCCGTTCCCCGTTTTTCTGCATTACCGATATTTTTTTATTTTTCGATATTAACTTATTTTAAAATTTATTGAAAAAAATGGCCAAAATACTAGGCGAACATGACTTGAAAAGAGGTAATCGATGCCGTTTCCCGTTCATTTATTTTAGATCGTTTAGATATTTTATTTTCTGAAAAATTTTTGAATTTGTATTAGGCAAATATA
Source organism: Lysiphlebus fabarum (assembly GCA_011426435.1). NCBI lineage: Eukaryota > Metazoa > Arthropoda > Insecta > Hymenoptera > Braconidae > Lysiphlebus > Lysiphlebus fabarum. The sequence goes on from WSYQ01001271.1 coordinate 65,569, forward strand.
ATGACTGAAGAGGTATTTTGATATTTTTTTTTCCAAAAAAATCCCAAATTTGTATTAGGTAATCATAATGACCAAAGAGGTTTCCGAATTTTTTTTTTATATTTGAAAAAGTTGAAATTTTATTAGGCAATTATAATGACCAAAGAGGTTTTCGAATATATTTCATTTCTTTTGAATAAATTTTTTGAAATTTTATTAGGCAATCATAATGACCAAAGAGGTATTCAAAATTTATATTCATTATTTCCGAAAAAGTTTTGAATTCGTATCAGGCGAATATTCGGACCAAAGAGGTATTTTCATTTTTTTTTTTGATATTTAACTTGAATTCACTAGCTTACACAAATTATAAACTCGTCACACAAAACAACTTATAAACAACATTAATATTAAACAAACATTTCATATAAAATAAGTTTGATATTTATTATTAATAATTCGTGAAATAATACAATGAATCATATAGATATCTATATATTTTTTTTCTTTTTCTCTTAAATATCATTTCACAATAGTTTTTAAATATTACAACGTACAAATTAATAAAACTTTTGGCATGAACCATATTCATTTGACTTAGTCGTATTTTTTCGTGAGCATAATTTTTCAATTAACCAATTTTTCATTGGTAAAATTTATGTTGAGATCATATTTCTTAATTATTAATCTTTGATTTTTAAAAACATTATTTATTTTGCTTGTTTACACACAAACCATACATTACATAAATAATTATCACACAGCCGCTTCCATTCATTTGATTTTTAGAATTGATATTTGTATTTAATACTCATTAATCTTTATTTATCATTTTAACAAACTAAAATATTGTTTTCAATTTTTATGACATTATTAACTTGATTGGAGACGTATTTTTTATTTTATTTATTTAATAAATAGATTCATAAGTTTGTAAAGTTTAGAATTTTTTGGTGAATCCATTGTTATAATAACTATTTATTATTATAATTTTTTTAAATGTATAAATTGTTAAAATTATTAAAATTATTAACGTCGATTTTTCCAGTCAATTTAAAAATATAATTTATTTGTATTATTTACAAATATCAACTCAAATATGATTTATCATCAACAGCTTTATCATTTTAATAACATTAATACAATTATTTTTTTTTTAAGAATATAAATATGATTTTTTTTCTTATTTTATAACATTTTATATTGAGGAAATTTAATGATCAACATGGGGATATGATTAACAATTTTTTAATAATAATTTTCCTGAAATATCACTGATATGTAGGAAATTTATTTTCCACTTTTTCTCTCGATGATTTTTTTATTTTTCTTCATTTAAAATTCTTTTCAATTGCATAATTCTACATCTAATTTAAAATTACATGTTAATTAAAAATTTTCATCTAAAGATTTTTATTTAGTTAACTTTAAAAAATATTTAACTGCCCAAGTTTAAAAAATATTTTAAATACTTAATCATTTTTGGCATTATTGTGCAATTTAATGACAAAGATTTTTTTTTATTTTTTTTGTGATTTTAAAAATTTTAATTTAAATCGAATTATTTCATTAGGCAGTGTCTAAAGCTTGAAAATATAATACGTGCAAATTATTATTTCAATTTTTTATATTTATTTAATAATAAATTTAATAATTTAATTATTAACTGAGATTAAAATTTATTATTTAAACAATCATACAAATATTTAACACCTCATTCATAAAAACATTCATATAATTTTTAATTTTACCTTTTTTTTTTATTTTTTATTTTTTATTTTTTCTTTGAGTCCTGCTCATTTTATTTTTATATATTTAATTAATTATAATTTATAATTCATACTCCACATTATAGTCAACACTAAAAATATATTTTTTAATTAAAAAAAAAAAAAAAAAACATAAACTAATGATCAGACAGTTAACATTAATCAAATGTATTTAAAAATTTTATTTTTAAATACACTGGTAGTCTAGCTTCATCTGGTTCATCAAAAAAAAAAAAAAAAAAAAAAAAATGATATAATTAAATTTCAACTAAAAAAAAAATATCAACATAATGTGATACATGTTGTTTAAATTTTATCATTGAATCAAACGAAATCTGTCTCGTTCAATAGTATTTATTGAACCATGTATTATTTTACCTTTATTATTAATTCGTTCATTTGTATTACGTTCATTAATTGGTCACAATGTTCCAATAAATGATTTACTACGTTTAACTAATTTAATTTCAAGCCATGTATATGGTATAACTGATAATATTAACATGCTTGATAAACCAAGAACACGTACACGTGTACAAACAAGACCATGAAGACCAAATGATAAAAATAAACCAAGCCATTTCCAAAATAATGAAGTTGCAAGTGGTCCTTGCCAACTACATGGATACAAACCCATCAACAGAGCTAAAATATAAAAATAAAAAAAATTATTAACAATTATTTTAATTATCAAATTGATGTATTTATTTATTAAATAAAAAATTATATCTTACTGTAGATGAGAGATTCCCATATTGCATTACAAACACCCCAAGCAGCAGAAATAACATTAAATAAAGCTGGATCATCACCAGTTGGTCGCCAAGTTACCAGAGCAAGTAACAAACAAGTGTGAAAGGCAAGTCCCACTGCTTTTTTTATTTCAAAATAAAATATAAAAATATTTATTTATTTATTTATTTATTTATTAATGTGGTTATATAGTCATACGGTTGAATAACCAATATCAAGGATAATCAATGAGAATGTAAATTTTAATTTTATATATTTTTTATTATTATTTAACTTACCAACGACAAAATACCGTCTAATGTGTCTTAATAACATTGATAATGTTAAACCAGCAACACCTTGTAATAATGCAAAACTTAAAAAACTCCAAGCAACTGTTAATGATCCACCTAATGCACAAGCTACATATGCCTAAAATAAAAATTTACAAAATGACATTTAGTATTAGTTTTTATATAATTTAATAAAATAATAATATTATATAATATTTTTATTACCTCAGTGTAATCACCAATAATAAAACCTTGTTCAAGACCAATAAATAATGCAAGTGGTGTTGCTAATTGTAATTTTGGATCTTGAAATGATTGTTTTATTGATTTAATATGTGCAACAATTGTTAATTTATCATTAATATTTTTTGGTTCTTTTAAACGTGAATCAAGAAATGCACATGATATACCAAATGCAAGTATACCAAGACCAAGATAAATACTTATTAATAATTTTGATGTACCAGTTGTTAAACTTAATGATAATTGAGTTTCATTATTAAAATATTTTTCTTCAGGACAATATTCAGCACCACATGTATATTCAATTTCATCTTCAGCAAATCTTGTTGATGGTGGATCAATCATTTTAACAACAATTACAATTATCAAACAACCTTTAAATAAATAAATAATAAATTAAATTAAATTAAAATAAATTAATATTCATATTGATATATAAATTCCAGTTATTATTTTTTATAAATGGCCTTCGTTTTTATGCTTGTGGTAAAAAAAAAAAGAAAAAAAATTGTCATTCGTTAATCCAGATGATCATCAGACAAGTAAAAAAATCGAGTAAGCCAGATTTATAATTTTTTTTTTTACTTTTTATGATTTATTTGTTTTTATATATATATGTTTTTTTTTTTATTCTCTTGAATGTATTTTTTATTGTTAAATATTTAGGTCAAATGATTATTATTTTTTTTTTTTCCATTTCATTAAAAATTCAAAATAATATTTAATATAATTTTTTCAAATTAATTTTATTTATATTTTTTTTTTTTTTTATTTATCAATATAAAAATTATAATTTTAACTTACCAATAGCTAGACCAAAATCTTCAGCAAGTTTTAAAGCTCTATTAATTCGCCTTAAAATACAATCTCTTCTTGTTTCATCAGAATCTTCAATATCCATACAAACAATATTAAGATTTGTTGCTGATATATTAACATGTGATGTTCTAGCAAGTATACTTGAACTTGTAAAAATACCAAGTAATGCATAACTTGGTAATAATATATACCATTTTGGATAAAAATGTGTACCAATAAATATTGTTGTTACAAGATGACCAATAATAACAGTTAAATTTGTACCAATTTTTTGTACAATTATTGGTGAAAAACATGATGTTAATGCTGCTGTTGCATAAAGTAATGCTGGTAATAATGGACCAAGATTATAATTAAATGCAAATAAACCAGCTTGAAATGGAAATAATGGTAATGATGCTGCTGATATTGTCATATGTCCTAATAATAATGCAGCACAATGACGTATTATAATTTTTTTAGGTGGTCTTGGTCCTGATGGTGTTGTTCTAACAGCAGCAATTAATCTACGTACTGATGATGCACCAGCTGATGATGTCATTGATTCACGACGACGACATGGTAATACTGATGCTCTTGCTGAACGACATGATATTGGTGAATATGCTGTCATGTGCTGTAATAATTATTAATATTATTATTAGTTTATGTTATTGTTTTAATATTTTAAATTATTTAAATATAAATAATAATATTAATTTAATTACTTCAAGCATTGCATCATTATCATGCCACAATGCATGATGATGTCCACTACTTCTTGCTCGTCTATTAGTATGTGCAAGTAATGGTGGTTGTGGTGGTAATCTAACTGGTCCATATCCACCAATTGGTGCTGGTCTATGAACTGGACTATCTAATTTATCTCTAGAAAGCTCATGAAGATTTGGTAATGATCCCATTTTTAATACAATTTTTATTTTTTTTATTTTATTTATTTTTTAAATTATATTATTTTATTTTCTAGATGATAAACTTTTCTAGACTCTTAAATTGACAATAAAAGCCTTGATAGAAAATTAATAATTCCAATCTCACCCACAACAGTATAATATTTCAAAAAATTTACAGCTTTCATATCTGTAATTTATATAAAAAAAAAAAAAAAAACATTATATTTTAATTATTTTATTTATTATATTTTATATATTTTTTTTCTGTTTTTTTTTTTTTTTTTTATATAAAATAGATTTAAGTGTTCTTCTTGAATCATGTAATATATAATTTATAAATAATTGTTGTATATTAAATGACAAGGAAGTCAATGCAAATAAATAAAATATCAATATTCAATGACAAGAATAATGCATAAATAACAAGACGGGCCTCTGTATGTATTTATATTTATTATTTTTTTTGCATTTTAATAAATCAATTCATTTGAGAAATGCAAAACCAATACGAGCCCCTTGACAATCCAGTTATATATATATATTTTCAATCAAGATATATATTATTTTTCATTGTCACAAGTATATAATATTCAATTAATCTATTTACTCAGAATTAAAGCTTATCTGTAATTTTACGTAATATGTACATATTATTACAATTATGTGAATGTGTTACATATTAATATGATCTGGTTTGTCAACGTTAAAGTCGATATTGTTTTATATGCTTGTTAATTTTATCAAAGTTAATTTTACTTTTATAAAATTTATTTTTATTATTTAAAAATGGATTATATTATTGTCATTTTTTGTTTTTTAAATTTATTTTTTAATTATTTTTTTTTCCATATTGGCCTTGACCTTCAAATATTCATCAAAAAGTTAAATATTTATTTTATAAATTAAATTGTTTTATAATATTTTAGATATAAAACAAATGAAAAATATTTAAATATAAAATTTAATTAAAAGTTATTTGAAAGGAAATTTATAAAATGAAAATTGTAAGATAAAATTTTTAACCGGAACTTGTTTATATATTGAATGAAAAAAAAAAAAAAAAAAAAATTTATTCTGGTATTTGCAGGATGTTGGAGGTCATGGTGTGTGGGTGCAGTTTTTCAGTGAAGGTTCACTTTCAATTATTGATACTGTACCAATAATAAAAAACTATTATCTATATGTATTAAAAAACAAATATATAAAATATCATTATTACTAACTACTAAGTAAATAATAAATTTATTTTATTATGTATTTTTTTTTATTTTTTTTTTTAGCAACATTGTCTCAAGATGTCAACACAAGAGATGATAATATTTCTTCAACAGTGTGAAAATAGATAATCGATTAAATCCTTGACAACAGAATTTAACTTGAAAATTAAATTATTTATTAATACATAATCAATAAATAAATATAAAAATTAATTAAAAATAATTATTCATATTTTTAAAAATTTACTTGCAATAAATTAAAAATTATATGTTATTAAATTTTTTATAATATTACCTGAATTATTTTACCTAATTAATGATACTTTAGTCAACAATAATAACACGAGGTTTTAATACATGTGTCTTTAAAAAAAAAATAAAAAAAAAACATATAAAAACAAAATATTTAAAATTTATTAATCACCAGTTGTCATGTTAATTAAATTAAAATAAAACATAAAAAAAAAAATTATTATAAATATTAATTGTTGCTTCACTGTAAAACACACTTGATATTCACATTTTACTTATAATAAAAAAAAAAAAAAAATTACAAATAATTATATTAATTAAAATAAAATTAATAAATTATTTTATTTTTAATAATTATTAATCATTTTATTATTAAATTTTCTTTTTACAATTTATTAAATTTATTTGATATTTTGTTGAATAAGATTCATCTCTGAACAAAATGCTGTATTCATCTGGAATGAGAGTATTCTCTCAGTTATATCTAGAGAGACCTTCCTCATGGGTCGATATCAACGAGAATGCGTATCAGCACTCACCCTTTCCACATAAAAAAAAAAAAATAATAATAATATAAATATAAACTACCCCTATTATATTATTATTATTATTTACATTTTTTTTTTCATTTTTTTAATTTATTTTATCAACTAATTTACCACCAAACTTTGATCATTATTAAAAAAAAAACAAATCAAAATTTATTATTAAAAAAAATAAAATAAAAAAACTAATAAATAATAAACCAATTAATATTGATGATAAATATTTAATTGATTGAAAAAATTAAAAATATTTGTTATACAGAAAAAAAAAAAAAAAAATTAATGACAATTAGTAAAATGATGAAACAACCCTGAACGTTTTCAGCAAATGAAATTAATCAACCATGTTTGATCCATGACAGTGAACCTAGTGTATCTCTTCCTTATGTATTTTTGATTGACCCTGTCTTGATGCACTCAACCAACTCAAAAACAACAACAACAACAACAACTATTCCCTTATGTAATCATAATAATAATTTTATTAATAAAAATAATAATAATAATATAATCAAGGATATCGTATTCATTGATATGATTATGACAAAAAAAAAAATAAAAATTTAGTTTTTATTGTTAAAAAATTTAAATAAATATATTCAAGTAGAATTTTTGGTTTAAATTTTTATAAATTAAATTTAATTTTGATAATTATATTGATTGATAAGATGTTTTTATTGATGATGATGATGAAGATGATGATAAAGTGGTTGAAAGTCATTACCTTGAAAATAAATGATGGAAAATCAGGAGTATTTGCTTATCTCCTTCTACTTTGAAAGATAACAACTCTTTTAAAATCAATCCCCACTTTATTTATTTATTTATTTTAATATCTCTCTCTTCCTCATGCAATTTGTGATTTAATATGTGAACAAGAAGGTCTTAATCCTTGCTTACTTTCTTATAAATAAATGTACATCAGAGAATTGAATTTCATTTAGTTGTGTTATCCCTCGATGGAGGGTTACATATTTAATATTTATTAATCAATCACATCAAGTGTCATGGTTTATTAATTTAGTTTATTTATTATTACATTTTTTATTAATAAATACGACAGTGAATGTGTTTGTAATAATATTAAATTTTATATTTATTAAATAACACGTATATGATAAAAAAGAAAGTTTTTTTTAACACAAAATAATATTAGTGATTTTGTTTTTTTTTTTTTTTTAATATTTTCAATTTAATATTTGTGCTTTATTATTATTTGGTAAGTTTAATTTATATTATTTTGTTAATTAAAAATTATAAATTAACAAAACAAAAGTTTTTTTTTTTTTATACATTAAATTTGCAATTAAGAATTAAGTAATTATTAATGATAAATTTATGAACATTCTTGGCAAAACCTTGACCCAAACAGGACTAACAATTAAAATCTCTTCTCAGCCTTCACATTATAATTTTTTTTTAAATTTAATCTTAGTATTTTTTTAAATTATTTATACATATTATTTAAGCATTACATTGTTTTATAATTAACGAGTCATTTCAATCAATATTTTTTCCTCAACAAAATATATAAAAAATTAATAATTATTTAAAAATAATATTGTCTTTGATTAAAATATTAAATTGTAAAATAAAAATTTGTTTTATATCATTGAGTGAACATTAAGTATTGCGTGAGAACAATAGAAATAAATAATTAATAGACAAAGTCGTTGCTCGAAGCGACAATCATCATACCAATTATCATTAAGAACTTGTATTTAATATCTCATTATTTTCATAATTATCATTAAATTTTTATGTCAATTTGAAATTATAAAAAAAAAAATTAAATAATAGTTAAATATTTTAATATAAAATTGCAAAAAATAAAGCCGCCCGAACAGGGACTTGAACCCTGGACCCTCAGATTAAAAGTCTGATGCTCTACCGGCTGAGCTATCCGGGCAGGTACTTGGTTAAATCGTTAGTGCTTTTTCAGTCGTGAATTATTTTTTGAATTTCTTTGTAATTTTTTTTTTTTTTTACGGAGAAATTTAACAAACTTACGGAGAAAATTAACAAATTTACGGAGAATTTTAATAATTTTACAGAATAAATTCTAAAATTTGTTATAAATTGTGAATAAAATAACGTTTAACTATTATAAAATATTATTTTACTTGTTTAGGATGACAACAGACTGATTGGAATTTTATTACTCATTGATTTTAAATTTCACAATATAATTTATTAACATCATTGATTACCTCACAATAATTCCCATAAAACTTGCATTTAATTTTTCATCTGATGTCATTCATATATAACCATTTAAAAATTGAATCCATGGTCAACTATATAAAATATATATAAAAAAAAAAAAAAACTACTTTATTGAAAAAAAAAAATAAAATTAAATATTACAATTTATAAACAGTAGCTAATTCAATTAACAGGTTTTATATTAAAAATAAAAATAATAAATTAATAATTTTTTCATAAATCATATAAAAATGACAAGTAAATTTTATTAGTCTTATAAATTTATGTATCATAAAAAGTTAAATTAAAAGTAAAAAAAAAAATTCATTAAAATTAAATAAAAAAAAAAAATAAATTGTCAAGATATAGTTGTAAATATAAAGTTAACGTTATTAGAATAATTTTTGGTTCCGTTTCAACGATTCTGGCTCAAGGTAGAAAAGTGATATGACATGTTGTTTTACTCAAATTACACTTACACGCAATATATTTCTTTACATTTAATTAATATTTTGTATATATAAATTTTATATCAAAAATATATGACGTACATTGTAGATATATTTAAAATAAAAATAAAAAAAAAAAAAACTGCACATCATTTTTAAAATTGTATATATTTACAACAATAGATAAATAATTGTTAAATCATTTTAAATAATATTTAAAAATTTTCAAGGTATATTAAGCAAATTGAAATTGCATATGTTATAATTTTTTTTTTTTTTTTTAGTAAATAAAGGTGTATGATGGGTCAAGGTTGACATTCACATTTTGAACTCCCACTGGATATAATTCTATGTTTAATTAGCCAAATTGTTTAAAAGCATTATTGTGACCTTGTTATTCAAACTAGAAACATTTATCATACAAGCCATTTAAATTTCAACTAAAATGCACATATTTTTTATTATTATTATCAAACAATTTAATTATTAATAAACATGAATAATAAAAAACAATTATTATATATTTTTAAACAATGATTTTAATTTTTTTTTTTTTATTTTTTTGATTGAAGTTTATATGGCAATAATATAATTGTTATATGTTATTTTGATTATTATCTTTTAAAACCTTGAATTGTCAATTATTTAAATAATAAAAATTATAAATTGTTGATGATATTGTTGATAATATTTATGTATTTTATAAATTATTATAATTATTTTTTTTTTATAAAAAATATTTTCCAAGTCAATTGAATATATTTATTAGATAATAAAATATAAATCAAGTATTTAAAAAAATTTAAATTTTATATCTAATGAATAAATTGACATGCAATATATATTTTTGCACTCAATTACGTAAATTATAATTTTTTTTTTTTTATATAATTATTAATATTTTAATGTAAAATTATTAAATAATAACTGAAAATTATAAATAATTATTTTATATTTTAAATATTAATTATTTATTTTTTTTTTTGTTTCATTATTTTGAATATTTTAATTATTAAATTTTTATTAATTGAAAAATAAAACCAACAATTATATAATCTTTAATTAGTTGTCTATTGATTTTTTTTATTGTTTTATTGTTTATGTAAAAGTATATCATGAGAAAAATATATATTATATTTTTTTTAAATTATCACTCATTGATCATTAATGTAATGTTTTTTTTTTATTTTTTATTAATAAAAAATATAAGTGAAAGGATAAATAAATAATTAACTTGACAATTGGAGGCGTGTTAAAGACCTTGATTTGATTGAAAAATGATATTATCATTACCAACATTAATTGATAGTTGAAAAATAATAAATAAAAAAAAAAAACATTTAATTCTTCAATAAATTCAGATTTTATACAATATCACATTTGACTAATCAATTTATTATTTACAGAAATTAATAAATTATAAAAAATAAAATAAAAATGTTTACAAGTATTGGAGAAAAATTTAAATTATTTTACAAACCATATGCATTGGCAATAGTTTCAATTGGTTATGTACTTGGTGAACTTGGACATTATTTAATTGGTAATTATTAATATCAATAATTTATTATATTATTAATTTTATTCAAATAATTACATAAAATTTTTGTATATTTATTTAAAAAGGTGTTACAAGTAAAGCAACTGCTATTGATTTACATTATGGTGATATATCATGTCAATTAAATACAACAAAATATAATTTAATTGATCTTCCAGTTCAATGTGAAACAGCATCAAATTCAAGTTTGTATGTATTTTTCAAAAATTTAAATTAAAATTATTATTTATTTTTTGAAAATGATTTTTATTTTCAATATTTTTAAGTATATTAACACATAATTCAGCTTCATTTTTAGCTGTTATTATTGTTTTATTAAATAAATCAAAATTAATTGGTCCACATTCATCATCTGGTAGATAAAATTTTTTTTTAATATCCAAAATAATATTAATAAAATCATATAATTCATCAGCTTTTATTGTTGTTGATGGTCCTTTTCTACTTAAACAATTGAGTATCAAAACTTCTTTACCCATTTTATTACAAATTTCTTCATTTGATTTTATTAAATTAGCTAATTCATCACGATTCTAAAAAATAATAAATTATTATATTAATAAATTTTTAATAAATTATAATATGTTTTATTAAAATATTAATTTTACATAATAAATTGCTTTAAGACTTTCATCATATACTTGATATCTAAATTGAACACATTTTTCAACTTTTGTATAAAGTACACGATGTGCTGCTTCAATTGCATAAACTTGTCCATTTATACAATCATTAGCAGGAATTTTATAAATTTCATCAACATTATAAGTTATATTTTGTATAAATTCAAGAGCTTCCATTTCTATGTCATTGACATTCAGCATTTTTTCATTTGGTATATACATATAAATTGACAAAGCTGAATCACGATAATCAACTGAATATGTACCACTTGTTACAACTTTGTTACCAATTTCATGAATTATTGTTTGATTTACTTTAACATTAATATCAAATAATAATTTATTAAAATATATTTTTAATTTTTCAATTTCAGTTGTTACATTTTTATGAGTATGACGATGATCAGCCTATTTTTTATTAAAAATAATTAAATATTAATTTTTTACATTTATTATCAAGATTATAATTTACTTACTTGGCTCAATATTCCACGAATTAAAAAAAATAAAAATATAATTTTAATCATTATTCCTTTGTGTTTTTATCAAGACTAAATAATTATAATTTATTTTTTATTATTAGATGATATTTTTTTACATTGAACTTTGGAATATTCAAATAAAAACTTGTAAAATATTAATTAATTCTTATCAAAGTATTAATATCTTTTTTTTATCTTGAAACAAAATTTAAACATTCGTAAACATGATAAGTTGTTCTATTTTAATTTGATGAGTTTTTAACGAGTTAAATTTTTTTTTTTTTATCAAATAATAAATAAAAGATATTTAAAATTGCAGAAAAAAAAAAATAATAATGAGAATATGCTGAATAATATTTTTTTTAAATTAAAAATAAAACAAAATTTATTGCAAAATAATATTACATAAAATTATATAAAATGCAACTTTTAAATATTAGTTAAATAATTACTCAATATATATTTTTAATATATATAATTTTATAAATTAAATTAACAGATGTTTGTCACTTGAATATAATGGTACGAGATATTGTGAATGGAATTACAATGGTCTTGGTTTTGATTACCAAATTTTAGCTGGACCAAGTTTCATTGCAGTATTTACAATTGTTGGTGTTATTATTGGAATTGCTGCTGACAGATTTAACAGGTATATTTCATAATAATATTTAATAAACACTTGTAATTTTTGTGGTAATAAATTGTCATGATAATAACAATTGTTGTTGTTTAAATTATTACAGAGTAAGACTCTTGGCAATATGTGTGTTTGTCTTCAGCATTGCAATTATTTTGATGGGTACTGTGACTCAATACTGGCAAATGGTACTGCTAAGAATGCTTCTCGCTGCTGGGTAAAAAAAATAAAATAAATATTCTTAAAACTTTATAAAATAAATATAAATTGTTATTTTATTAAATATTTATTAATTTTAACAGAGAAGCTGGTTGTAATCCTTTAGCAACTGGACTTATTTCTGATTGGTTTGATGAAGAACAACGTGGTCTTGTTATGTCAATATTTAATTGGGGAATTTATGGTGGATATGGTATTGCATTTCCTGTTGGTAGATATATACCAGCATTAAATGTATGGGACTTGGTATGTATATAAATTAAATTATTTTTTTATAATTTTTATTATTAAATTTTATTTTATTTAATTTTAATTATTAGGGTTGGAGAGTTTGTTATTATGGTGCTGGTATTATTGGTTTAATAATTGCTGTAATGACTGGTTTAACACTTGTTGAACCAGCACGTAAATCAATTGGTGAAGAACAAACTGGTGCTGATGGTAAAAAAATATCAATATGGAGTGTTATTTTACAACCAAGAATTATTGTTTTATGTCTTGCAGCTAGTATCAGACATTGTGGTAAAATTATATTGTTATATTATATTGCCTGTATTATTTTTTTTAAATATTTTTATAAAATTTATTTTTTTAATTTATACATGTATATTTTTTATAGGTGGAATGTGTTTTGCATATAATTGCGATCTTTATTATCGTGATTATTTTCCAGATTATGATTTAGGATGGTGGTTATTTGCTGTTACAATTGTTATTGGTAGTATTGGTGTTGTTGTTGGTGGTATTATTAGTGATAAATTTGTTGCTAAAATGGGAATAAGATCACGTGTTGCTTGTTTAGCAATATCACAAATTATTGCAACACCATTTGCATTTGGTTCAGTTTATTTTTCACCACTTTGGGCAATGATTACACTTGGAATATCATATTTCTTTGGTAATTTGAATATATATTTTTTTTAAATGTTAATAATAATAAAATAACTAATAATTGTTTTTAAATTAAATTTAGCTGAAATGTGGTTTGGTATTGTTTTTGCAATTGTCGTTGAAATTGTACCACTCAGTATGAGATCAACAACAGTGGGTGTTTTTCTATTTGTAATGAATAATATTGGTGGTAATTTGCCAATTTTAGTTGAACCAACAAGACAACTTATTGGCTTCAGAGAGAGTCTTTATATTTATTACGCTGGATTTTATGGCATCAGTAAGTTCTATATTTATTTATAACAAAAATAAAAAATAAATAAATAAATAAATAAACATTAATCATTTATATTGATAAAAATAAAATGTATAAAATATATATTAAATTAAAAAAATTAATTTAATTTTAGGTTCTATTATGTTCTTTTTTACAATGTTTTTAATGGATGGTGCTGAAAAAAAACCAGTAACTAAACCAGTTGAAGATGGACATGATAATAGAACTTTTACTGATGAAAATGGTGGAGTTATTGAATTACCAAGACTTCCAGTAAGGTCACAATACGACAATGACTATTAAAAAAAATATATACCTATAAATTATTATAAAAATAAAATATATTTCTTCAAGTGATATTTCTTAAAATAACATTTATTATTAATATTTTAAAAGAGAAAAATTTGTATATATAACTAAATTGATTAGAATTAATTTTAAATTTATAAAAATTATAAAGAAGATTTATTATTAAAAAAAAAACCATTTACAAATAATTTTTTAAATGTTTTATTATTGTCAGTAAAAAACCTAATAAAATTAGAAATAAAAATAATTTTTATGATCTTTTTCAGAATTAATAAATAATTAAACATGATATTTAATGAAATATTTTAAATTATTTTTAAGACTTTACTTGGTTTACTTTAAGTTTTCTTGTTACATAACATTTGTTAATAGAAAACACATGACTATCGAAACTACGTGATTAGTCTTATTAAATAATAAAATACCAAAACAATTATATACTCTTCTTTGACAAAAAATATCAATGAATAAATAATTTAAAAGTTTCTCATTTATACTTAAACTTTAACAAACAAAAAATATAAAAAAACAAAGTAATTTAATTTAATAATCATTAAGTATATTATTTATTATAATTTTTTTTATTTTAATAAAAAGAGAATAAATAAATAAAACATAAAACTCTAATATAATTATAAACAAAAATAGATAAAAAAAAAAACCCTACAAGTGTTGGCACAATTCCAAAGTATCACATGGCTTCTTGTATACAAATCATTTTACTCGAGATGAAAATTTTTAATTTATAAAAATATACTTATATATTTTTATTCATTGGCAATTTGCCAAAATTTTTACTTAAAATTTAATTTAAAAATTATTTTAAAACTTGTTTTTTTTTTTTTTTCTAATTAATAATAAATACTATAAATCTTTTTTACAAATATATTTCAATTGTTATTTAAATATTTTTAGAAAAATTAATTTGTTAAATTATTTAACAAAATTAAATTGGCAAAAATTTAATTACTTGATTAATAGTTTTAATTTTTTATTTTATATTTATTATTTAATATAAAAAATAGTGACAGACAAATGACCAACATATTTATAAATAAAAAAAAAAAAAAAAAAAATGAATAAATTAATTTTTATGTAATAAATTACATGTCATTTGATATTTTCCAATTAGTTGATTTGGAAAAAATTATATTAAAATCATACTTACCTTGAAATTAATTATAATATTATATTAAAAAATAAAAAGACAAATTTTCATAATATTTATATTTCATTTCATAATTTATTTATGAAATTTAAAGTTAATTTTATTTTTATTGATCGAAAAACCAATAATATTGATCGACAAGTTTGATTTATCACATGTTTTTATATATAATATAAAAAAAAAAATACCTGTTTAAGGTTTATCTATTTACTTTTACATATTTTAGTAAAAAAATTTAATTTACAATTATTTATTTATCGTAAAATATTCTTAAACATCTACACCCTTTTTTTTTAATTTTTTGTTTTTAATTTTATCGACAAATATATATATATATACAATTATTTTAATATATAAAGACGGATTTTAATAATATACAAAAAAAAAAAAATAATATAATTCTGGAAGATTATAAAATATTGTCATGAAAATGCTATTTACATTTAAAATATATAAAAAAAAAAAAAAAACTATAAACGTAGAAAGACAAGACATGAAAATTTATGACAAGAGAAAATTTCTTTCACAATTTTTTTTATAATTAGTTATACAATAATTTTTGTTTGTATTAAAAAATTAATTACAACATTTTCAATGATAATATATTCAATAAAAATGTATATAATATGTCACAGATAAACTTGTAGATATATTACTGACTTTTAAATATAAAATGACAAAAAAAAAAAAATAATAAATTTGTATATTGATACTTGAAGGAATATTAAATCATCACAATAACATTTGTCATGGAAGATAATTAAAAGTAGTCTTTTATAATACTATTATTGTTTTTTTTTTTTTTTTTTTAAAGAAAACCTCAAGATTCATCAGTTGATGTTGTTGATATTTGTGTACTAGCACCACTAGAAAAACTACTTCTACAAGTTTCAACAGCAAGTGCTGTATCTGGTACTTGTACAAAATGTACTTTATCTTTTGGCCATTTATTTTTACCATAAACACAATTAAATAAATTATAACGTTGTGATTCAACATCATTATTACATAAATTACCACTGTGACGTCGTTTTAATACTTTTTTAGCCATTAAACTTTTATTATTTTTATATGATAATTCATTTTTAAAACAAAAAATTTTTTTTAATTCACGTTTAACACGTCTTGAACGATAACCAAATAATAATGGACTAATATATGTTATTAATATAAAAAAACTAAATGCAATTATATCAATATTATGTGATATTGTATTATTATATTTAATTGATAAATTTTTAAGTATTAAAACAACAACATATGGTGTCCAACATATTAATATCATTACAATAACAATTGAACTAACACGAGCAGCACGTGTTTCTTCACGATATTTAAATAATGAACCATTACTTATTCTATATTTTAATGAATTAATATAACTTGATGTACTACGTGTACTTGGTACACGTTGTAATTCTGTTTTATTTGGTGGTGTTATTGTGACAATTGGTGCATTATTAATACCACAAAATAATCCAACAGTATCAATATTACCAGCTGAATATTTACGATAATTATCATCATTTGATGAAAAATTAAAACATCTTTTTTTATTAATATTAATATTAACATTATTATTTATTATTTTATTAATATTATCTGGAAATTTTTTCATTATTTCATCATCATCATCATCATCATCATATCTTCATCTTCATCTTCATCATCATCATCATCATCTTCATTATTGTTATTGTTGGTTAATTTTAATATTTTTTCTTCACCATCAATATTATTAATTTGATTAAAATTTATATTATTATTATTATTATCATCTTCATCATCATCACTTGTTAAATTATCATTAATATTAATATTTTTATCTAATTTCAGTCTCATTAAATTATTTTTTAATAATTCATCATTCATTAAATCATATGATGATTTTCTTTTTTGTTCTGGATAATTATTATTAAAACGACTTTTAACATAATCATCAATATTATTAGTATTATTATTATCAATTTTTTTTTCTAAAAATTCAGCTTTAAGTACAGATATTGGTATTTTATTTTTATTAATATTATTATTATTATCTTTGGTATTATTATTAATATTATTAATAATTTTTTTTTTAGTTACATCAACATCTTGTGAACCAACAGTAAATATAACAATTGATGATGGTTCTTCTTGTATTGGTGATGGTTGATTATGATGATCAGATAATCTACGTGGTAATTGACTAGTTGATATTTCAATACTTTCATCAATTGATGATAAACTTGATATTTTAGTTATTTTACGAAAATCATCATTTGACATATCTTGTCTAATTGGATAATAATCATCATTAAAACTTGCTGATGATAATATTGGTCTTGATCCAGTTCTACGTGTACGTTCAGAATTTTTATGTGCTGCTGAATATATTGATATATATATCCAACAAACACTTATAAATGGTATTAAATAAATAAATATACCAAATATTATTGAATAAATAAAACCATAATTTAATGTTATTAATGGTTCTTTTATATTTTTAATATATTTAAATGTTTCTTCAATTTTATTTAATTTATTATCTGTTATATTTAATATTAATTTTGAATTTATTTTTATATTTGAATTATTATTTTTAATAATATTTATTGTATTTGTATTACACATTAACCATAAACTATTTGGATATGGATTCAAACCAGCAAATAAACTAAATATTAATGATAATAACCATACTGTTATTATTAATATACCACATTTAAGTTTATCAATTCTAGTACGATATCTTAATGGATCAACAACAGCAAGATATTGATCAATTGCAATTAATAATATTGATAATATTGATGATGTTGTTACAAATGCTGTTGCACTTTCAGCAGCCATACAAATACCAGGTATTGATTTTTTTATTGGTGAATCCAACATTAATAATGGATTTAATACAGCACATGTTAATAAATTTGATACAGTCAAATTCATAACAAATCTGAAATTATTAAAAAATAAATATATAAGTATTTTTTTTTATCATTTTTATTAGTAAAGATGTCAGTTGATTGTAATTAAAATATTTTTTGAACCTTGGGCTTTCTGACAGTTAATTTTTTCAAGAAATAATATTAAAACGCACTTTTATCCTCTCTTAAATATTTTTTACCCCAAGATGACGTTATTTCATTAGAAATTTTAACAAGATGACCTTCAAAGACTAGATTTTTAATGACTACCATACTACGTATATTTATACCAGTTTTTTTTTTTTTTTATAAATTTTATTGTTGAAATGTTGAAAGAATTTTAAAATATTTATGTAATAAATTGTTTTTTTTTTTTATTTTTTTGATTTATTGAGATGATGATAAATAAATTAAAGAACAAAGACTAACATTTTTTTTAGTTGTAATAAATTATTTAAAATTTAGTAAATATAATTTATTAATTTTAAAAAAATATAATCATCATTTGACAGTGAAAAAAAAAAAAAAAATATATAAATAATTAACTGGTTTATTAATTCAAAACAAAAATGAATAATTAATATTTCTAAGAAACACAATTATGAACTTTGATTTTGAATATAAAACTATGTGCACATATCATTACGATTAGAACAAATAAAAAAAAAAATGAATAATCGAGTCACCCAGTTTTATATCAACACGTGAAGTGAAAAAAAAAAAAAAAAAAAATGCAAGTTCAAAGTCGGAATAGTGTTACAAAGATCACAATAAATTTAGTGATATAGTTATTAATTAGATAAAAATTTAACAACAATGTAATTATAAATATTTAATAACAAACCTGTTTGAAATTGTTCGAAGTCCTGGTCTTTTTAAAAATGCCAATAATAATGTTCCATTTAATAAAAAACCACCAAAAAATACAATACTCCATAATATAATTCCAGGAGTATTCCACAATTTTTCCAGACGTCCCAAGTCTGTTCCAAATGACGACCCACCTCCATCCATTCATAAATGGTGCAATCTAAAAATTAAAAAATAAATTATTAATATTTTTTTTTTTTTAAATTTAAAACGACATTAATGTATTTTCTTATCAGTATTTTACTGTCAGATAAGTTGAAATCTTGACATTTATTATTAGCCTACATAAAAATATCTTAAAAATAAATATTTTATATAAAATTTTTTTTTGTTTTTAAATTCAATGATATGGTGACCTCAGTGTGGTGTAATAATTTACTTAAAAATATACCTTGAATATTTTAGCCATTTTATTTTTGTAAATATAAATAAAAAAATTATAAAAATATATAAAAAAAAAATATGTATATAAAAATTGTTCTATTTTAAAAAAATAATTGAATATTTTAAATAAATTTTTTATTTAAATATAATAATATAATTATCTTAAAAATAAAACAATAAAAAAATAATTAATACAAGAGGTAATATAAATTCACCCACTCAGAGAATGTTGACACTCAATTTGGATAAGATTAAAATATTTTTAAAAAATAAATAAAAAGGTGTTTGTTGATCAGGTGTTGTAGGCACCGGACACACGTGGGAGTAATTTTCATTTTAGATTATTCAACATTTTTATATTTGATGTAAAAAATTAATTAAAAATTAAATTTTTATTTTTAACTTGAAAATTAATATAGTAAATAAATAAATATATCTGTTAATTTTTATAATAATATTATTTTTAAATTTAAAATTACTAAATTAGAATTAACAATGAAACAATGACTTGATATTTTATGTCAATAAAATATATTTAAAAAATTATCTTCAATGTTGAAAAATTAAATTTCTAAAATAAAATTGCAATACAATGATTTACATATATTTATTTTGTTAATTTAAATATTATTTATATTTATATAACTTTATAAATTTATTATGAAATATTTAGATAGTTATTAAGTTGATAAAAAACATTGACGATAAACACAAATGTTTTTAATAAAATTATAACGAGTCATCATCGTGTGGGGTATTAAAAATATATTAATAGAATGAAATTAAAAAAAAAAAAAAAACATGTCAACTGATGATAAATATTTATTTAAAATATATATATTTATTTATTTAAAATATTTTCCTTTCTAATCACATTTATTTAACTTTTATAATCTATTTTTTTATTTTTTTTTAAACTTTTATTTTCCGTTTATTGTTTTTGTGATATTTTAAATTCACTGATAATCTAAATGACTGTCATATATATTTATAAAAATAAATTATAAATTGATGTTTTTTAATACATCAACAAACAGTTGAATGATGCAGTCATTATCAGCTGTAAAAAATAACTACGATAATTTATAAAAACACCCAAAATTTGTCATAATGACGCAAAACAAAAAATAATTAATATTTTTGATCAACAACAACATATATAATAAGTATATAATTTAAAAATATAATTATAAAAATAAATAAATAAATTTTAGCATAAATTAATTTAATAAAATTAAATTTTATAATATTTTTTTTGTTAAAAATTAATTTAAATTAAATAAAAACATACGGTGAATTAATTTATAATTATTATTATTAAAAATATTTTTTTTTTAAAAGATTTAATTGTGAGTTTAATTAAGACAGTGGTCATACACCGTTAATAATACCGGAAGTTAATATTTATTATAAAGTTAGTTGTAAGACACACACAAACTCAATTCATAAGACAATTTTTTTTTTTTTTTTTTGATAGCATTGGACTGCAACAACCAGCTCATTCGGTCAATGACCCAAGAATATTATTATAAATTCTTAAATAAATGAAAAAAAAAAAAAAACAAATTAAATATAAAAAAATATCAATTGTTAATAAACAATTGTTTTCTATGAATATTTATTAATAATTTTAAATTTTATTCTGACATCATTTATCAATAACACTATATGTAATTTTATTTTATTTATATATTTTTTATTTTATTTGATTGAATAATCATTTTATGATTACATAAATAAAACTATGAAATTTTTATTAAAATATTATTTTTGAAGGGCAATTTTGTAATTTTTTAATATCATAAATCTTTTTTTTATAAAATTTTTTTTTTATTATAAAAAAAAAATAAAATTCAATAAATAAAAAAAAAACAAAAGTTTTTAGATAATTTACTGATTAAAAATTTGATAAAAAAAAATACTAAGAAAAATTTTATCAATAAATTTTTTATCCTAGTATATTTTCTAGTATTTATAAATGTAATTTTAAAAACTCCAAATATACAAATAAACCCTCAAAGTTATTAACAATTTACAAATTAAATATTTAACCCATGATTATTATTATTATTTTTTAAACAAAAGTAAAAGATTAAAAATAAAATATAATATATATTTGTTAAGAAGTAACAGTATTTTAAAATAATTATTATAATGTAAATTAAATACAGTGTGACATTCCAGATAATAATTGCCATATGCAGTTTTTTATTATTTTAAAAATGACGTATTTACCAATGACGCAAATGCTATCATATCATCATACTTTATAAACTCAAATCTATATAAAAAATTAAATCGTCGTGTAAGTTAAATATATTTATTTTTTTTTTGTTTCAAATGAATATATGCATTTTATTGTTTACCAATGTCTCACTTGAAAGAGAAAAAAAAAAAAAAAATCAATGACAGTGGTTAATGTTTCATTCAATCTGTTCACCCTCATTTTTATTAAATTTTATTTTTTTTTATTTTTTAATTTGGCAAAGAATCAATTTCTTCATTTGTCTACCCCCACGCAGGTCAAATATTCACGGACAAGGTTACTAATTCATTGAATTTTTTTTAATACTAAATAATACACAAAAAAAAAAAACATTTTAAAAATCATTATTACAAATTAAAATATCAACTATAAATTATTATTATTACTTTTTTTTTAAAATCACGTCTTTATTACGTAGTAAATTAATTATTCCATGCAAAACTCGACTTAGTTTTACGGAAATGCGTGGGAAAATGCATGATGCATGTAAAAAAAAAAAAAAAAAACAACTAAAGAAACATTACGAAATTATAATTTTTTTTATTTTTTAAATAAGGAAATGTGAGATAATAATTATGTATTAATATAGTGCTTTCACTTGGTGGTTAATATTAGAAATATTTTTAATGAAATATATATGAAAAAAAAATCCATATATATTTATAAAATTATTAATATTATGAAAAATATTAATTTGATTTATTGAAAAAAATTCTATGTATTTTAGTAAATTGGAAAAGATTCAAAAGTGTTGAAAAATTAATTGAGATGATACGGCTGAAATATTAGCACATTAAAATATAGAGGACAAAAAAAAATTATTAATAATGAGCGCAAGGTGGTCAAGTAAATTCTCAGAAAATTATTGAATAATATATTTTAAATTTATTTAAATAATTTTATGATATATTTATTATTTTAGTGTTAAAATATAATAATATTTGCAATCGTATATTTGTTAATTGAGTTGGAAATTTTTTTTATTTTTTTGGTCTTGTGCCACTAGTTTTTTGGGTCAATAGAGCATGATTGATACCAGCTGTATAACATCATCGATAATTATTTAAAATAATAAATATATTTAAATTTTTTTTATATTATTTATATTCTATATATTTATATTTACATTTTTTTTTTTTTTTTTTACTCGAAAATTCTCTTTGGTGACGAATTTAACGACATCATCCAGGAAGTATTACGAGTTTGAAAAAAAAAAAACTAAATATATATATGTAAAGTGAGAGTTTTAAAGTTCGAAAATATAAAAAAAAAAATGTTTAAATAATAAAAATTTGACTTTAAAATAAATGTGACTTGAATTGTTAGAAAGTTATAAAAATATGAATCATTTATTTAAATATTTTAATAAAAAAATAATATTATTTGCCAAAAAATCTATAATAAACATTTAATATTAATAAATATCATATAAATTTTATTTAATTTTGTAATAAAAATGATAATTAATCAATTTAATAATGTAAATTTATAATATTGAAATTAAATGTTAAAAAAAATAATTATTATAACAGTTGGATTTATTATCTTTGGTAATTTTAAAATTGAACTTGAACTTGTAAATATATAATTGTAAATATAAAATAATAAACTTTTGAATATTTTTTTTAGTCAAATAAATTAAATATCATTTTGTTTATATAAATAATTTTGATCAAGTTTAATTTATCATCATGTGATAAAATACAGAGACATTATTTATACATGGAAAATTTTTTACATTAAACAGATGTTTGTGTATTTTTATAAAAATTATTTTATTAGATATTTAATATATTAGTTTATTTTATATTTACAAAATAAACCGGAAGAATTTTTTTTATTCTTAAATCTTTTATTAGACAATTAACTCGTAAAATCATTAAATATATTTTATATAATTTAACTTAAATAATTATAAAACTTACCGATGCACAACAACACCTTTTGATTACGTTTAACTATTTACTTTCCAATTATTTAATTTTTTAACGTAATTTTACATTTCTGATGACTAGCATTTTTCATGAATTTCATTTTATAAAATAATAGATTATTTTATAAACTATTTTTCTCCAAATATACCTGTACAAAAAAAAAAAAAAAAAAAGTTAAAATTAATATTTTAAAAATATCCTATATCAAAATGAATCATAATTTTAAAAATAAAAAACTCTTAAATTTTATTAAAAAGAAAATTATTATTTAAATGTATAACAAATTATTATTATATTCTTTTGATTTTTTATTTTAAATGTTTATATTTGTATATACTATTTTTGGTTATAAAAAAATTTATAAAAGTAAATGAATAAAAAAAAAAAAAAAAATACATTAGCTAAAAATAAATTATTCGTTGCTCTCAAAATGCAGTTATTATTTGACTTGCATATATACTAAAAACCACAAACAGTATTTTCCCGGGTCATCACATAAATTTGGCACAGTAATAAACTACTAAAAAAAATATATACATACTCATTGCAACTGGAGCACAATATGTATTTTTATAATATTTAAAATATATATATCTAAAAATATAAAAATCATCAATATAAAATTATACTTTCATCTTTTATATATTTTCATTTGTTTATTTTTTCTTTATACACACACAATTTATTATCTTGGTAATCATAAATATGTAACAAGACCTTGATCTTTAAATCATATGCCTAATTAATTTAAAAATATATTAAGTAAAAGAATTATATATTTTTTTTTCTTTTTTTTTAAGGTCGTTATTTTTAAATTGTGCCAAGATCACACACTCCAATCATCATCATCATCATCAAAATGTGTGAAAGTAACTATTTATTAATTCACACGAAATTTATAATAATTTTTTTTAACTATTGATAATTTAAATTAATCAATAAATTTTTATCAATAGTTATTATAAATTAACTTGAATAATTCATTTAAAAAATTGACATTAATGTATTAATAAAAATCAACAATAATTTCCGGGTACAGTAATAATTTTTATTGTTTGATTTAACAATAAATTTTAATCATCATCCGGAAATTGAAGAATAATATAAATAGATTTGGTTACTTTATATAAAAAAATAAAATAAAAAAAACTTAAATTTAATAGTTTAAAGTATTAAAATAAAAATATATTTACGTATTTAATTTATGATTATTATACCACACCCTTTAAAATTATTTATCTAGTGCCAATTAATATATAAATGATCAATCAATTTTAATTCACGTTTATTGGAAATAATCCAATAAACAATTAATTCAAAAAAAAAAATAAAAGAAGAAACTAATTAAATAAAATTAGTATAAATTATTTAATCAAAAGTATGCCAATATTATCATTTTTAATTTTTATCTTATGATGATGATGATTTTAAATATTTCGAAAAAGTAAAAAAAGTTCAATCACAGATAAGGATATATAAATACGTCTTTCTTTTTGGAAATTTTTTTAATATATTTATTTATATTATTTTTAAATTTTTAGGCCAGTGGAAAAATAATGTCATGATGATATCATTCAGGGGGGTATCAAGGTTATCAAGAATTAAAACTTTCATTTGTGACTCATCTTCCTGCTTAATGGAGCAAAAATTTTATAAAAAAATATATAAAAATTTAAATCTAGTATTTAAAAAAATTAAAAAAAAAAAAATTGTAAATATTATTTTTCTTGATTTACAAGTATCTCTTTTAATTAAAAAAAATAAATGTTTATGAATCATTGAGTTTTTTCTTCAACACATTAAAAACTTTTATATTGATTAAAATGTGAGCCCCCAGTTGAAGACAAATTACATAATAAAAAAATAAATAATTAACGAGTAAATATTTATTGTTATTTGCTGATAATTATGATGATGTTGATGATGATTAATCTCTTGTGGTAATGACAATGATGATGAGTACAAGAACCTTAACGAGGTACTTAACCCCATAATCAATTGACATATCATATCTAATTAATAACTTGAATTTTTTTATCTTTATTATATCACGTGATGATACAATATGTAATATATTTTTAAACTTTATTTTAAAAAATAAATTAAAAAAAAATTAATACTAACATGTTAATTATTTTTAAATGTATCAAGGTAACTTGTTCATGATTTTATTTATTTTTTTTTTTAAATCCTTGTAATTTTTTAAATTTACACTTCGTAATAATAATTAAAAAATATATTTTTTTCAAATTATTTTTTAACAACAAAATATGAATATTAATAGATAGAAAATAGTATATTTTTTTTTTCTATAAATTATTATAATATGAGTATATTTTTTATTTATTTTTTTCTTTTTTTTTCACACCAGATTGTCTAATTGTAACACGGAAGGAAGTTGTTCAGGTGGGCGGAGGTCGTATTGTTAAATAAAAAAAAAATAAATAAATAAAAATAATTGATTCATGGCCAAAAGTGACTACATTTGAACCAATTGATGAAAAAAAATAAAAAATAAAAATGTTGCTGGAATTTAAAAGCCTTAATGACAAAGTGTACGGAACTACTGTGTAATTCGAGGCCACTTTGTTTTTTTTTTTTATATATTTTTTTTTTTATTTTTTAAGTATTTTTTATAAATAGATATTTATTTAGGAACAATTTAAATAAATTATTATCAAAATATAAAAAGATGATTGAATATTTGTAAATATTTTTGACTGGCTTAAAGCCATTGAATTTTCATTTTGATATTTGAAATGATTTTTCATCACGAATCTACTTGCTTTTGTCAAATATTTAGAAAAATAATATTCATATTTTTTAGTAAAATGTCAAAAATTCAAGGATATATTAATAAAATATTAAATATAAAATTTTTTGTTTACAAAAAAAAAAAAAAAATTCATAAATAATATTTATTTATAATTTTAAAATATATAAAATTATCATAGTGATAAAAAAATATAACTATTATATTGATAATTATAATTTTAATGATAATATTATTTAAAAAGTAAAAAAAAATTGATAAAATTATAATTGCAGATTGATAACAACAGAGAAAAAAAAAAAAAAAAAATGTATCTAAATAAATTAACAATGTAAAATTGTATTTCATTGTAAGATTGATATAAAAAAAAATATATACCTTTATAAATTTTAAATTTTGTTAAATAAATTTCAATATATTCAAAAGTTATATTTTATAAAATTAAAAATTAAAAAAAAAATATATATAAAAGTTGTTTTTGTATAAAAATAATTAAAATATACAACAAAAAAAAAACAAAAAAAAAGAGGTACCCATCAAAATTAATCAAGGACACTGTAATAAAATCTGGAACACATGTAAAATAGTTGTATATCATATATATATTCAAAGAGAATGGTTGCATGTGCATTAAGAAATTCACGTGTTCAAGTCCTTGGCACGGTGAACTCCATGCTGTATTACCACCTTCATCATACTGTTCCCTATATCAATACGAGGCTAAATATTAAAATAAAAAATAATTTAATAAATATATACCTATATATAATTTAAGCTACTGTTTAATATCAATAAATTTACCTTGGCCCTATCATCATCATCATCATCATCATCTTTATAAATTATAATTTTAAATAGAGAGTAAAAATTCATGTATTTTATCAAAAAATAATTGTAAAAAAAATGGAATATTCTAGTCAATATGTTGAACCTGGTACATCATGCTAGGTTTGTAAACATATTGAGGGGAATATCAAAAGCTAGAGGGGAACTGGTCATTGATCGGTACAAGTCCTTTCAAAAACTTCAACATGTTGCTTAAATTTTTTTTTTTTGTTGCAGCAGTTATATATATTATAGGCGAAAGTAAAATTCACATAAATTAACATTAAAATACTAAATAATACTTGTTTATATATTTCTAAATTTTAATTTTTTTATTTAAATATTTAAATAAAAATTTTCCATTTGAAATATCGACAAGTTTAATAGTCCATTGCCTTGAACATTCATTTTTATAATCACAACTCAATATAATCATTGTGGAAAAAAAAATATCATATAATTATAATAAAATCGTATGAAAAAATTGAATTTTATTTGCATATTATATAGAAAACTTTTATAGATTTTTTTATTATCTGTATTAATATTTTTTATCTACTATATATTATTTTGTAAATAAAAGTAATATATTGATTGCAAATTTTTTTTTTATTCTTGTTTGTTTAGTTAAAATTTGATGATTATTATTATATATATTTTTTTTTTTTACAACTAATAATAATTGAGTTTGATGAGTATGCATTGTCATTATATAAAATAATAATTTAAAATATTTATTTTTATGTTGATTATGTTGATCAGTGTGTTTGTATATATTTTTTTTTTTTTACAAAATGGGTATTCATTGACCTAGATTAACACTCAGTTACGATTAAAATTTATGGAAAAGTGAATAAAATTGTTGACATGTTTTGGTAAGAATTTATAATGTTGGTTAACTTGTTTAAAATTAAAAAAAATATATTATTTATATAATTTAAATAAATATAAAAAATAATTTTCTGACCTAGATTTGTTGAAAAACATATTTAATATTTTTTAAACAAATTATTTATTATATTTATTTGATAAGAAATTTTTAAACATCTTATTATTTTATTGTTATTATTTCATCATATAATTATAAAATGCAAATATTAATCGTGTTTAATTTTGAAATAATAACGATAAGATGTTATTAACAAACCAGAGGGGTCTAATATGTTTTTATTTATTTATTAATATATTTTTTTATTCAAACAAATAAGATCATATGATCCATATGAATATTCAATTTTTCATCAGACTTTCCAGATGTATCATATTTTTAATTAAATTAATTTTAATAATAATAAAATTTAAATATTTAAATATACAATTATTTTTATTTTAATATTTTTAAATAAATAAACAGTATTTTCTAGAATAAAAAAAAAAAAAAATATTTAATCATTCAAATAAATTTAATTTTTTAAAAAAATATACATATATTTATTTTTAAAAATATTTAAACATTTATTATTTTTTTTTTTCTAAATATTACTGTACAATTTATTTACCACATTGACCTTGATTTTTATGAATTAAAATAAAATTAGAATGCTAAAATAATAATTGACTGTTCAATATTATTTATACAATGAAAAAAAAAATTCTAAAAAAAAAAAAAATGTTTTTCTTTATTTTTTAATTTAAAAAAAGAAATTTTAATATCCAAAAATAGATTTAAATTGTTTATATATTTATTATTTATTTAAAATAGTAATGATGAAATAGATAAATTTTTTTTTTTTTTACTCGAACTTGATCGTACTTCTTCCGGCAACAAATATATATTTTTAACATTGTAATATTAAAATATATAAAAATCACAGGGACGCAAGTGAAAGTCAGTAATCACTGTACCATACAATTGTGTGATGTAATTTTTTTTTTTTTGTAATGAAAAAAAATATAAATATAAAAAAAATGATTGATGAGATTTATTTTCATTGTGTATTGAACAGTAAAATACAAATAAAAATAAAACACATTATGTATAAAAATAGATATACATTTATAAATAAATATAAATGCATTTTAAAAAAAAAAATAAAAAAAAATTTGTTATCTTAATTTTTCTGTATGGATAATATGTATCGAAATTCAAGAGAGTATAAAATATTTTTTTCTATTCATATTGAATATCAAATTTAATATATTTATATATTATTTTTATATAGGCTAAAAATACAGTTAATAAATTGATAATAATAAAATTTTATAAATTGTATAATTTTTTAAAATAAATAAAATTTTAAATGCAAATCCCGGGAGCGGGTCATCTTGGTTTCTATTTTGGATATTGCATATACAGACAACATTAAGCTACTTGAAAATTAGATCTTTGTGAGTATCGAATAAGAGGACTTTTCATTCTACATCGTATAATTTAATTTTATATAATTTCAAACTTTCAGTACTATTTATTCGGCGCCAACTATCATTATTTGTCGGGACACCATAAAAAATAATATTTAAAAAAAAAAATATATAAATAAACTAAATTAAACTTTTTAAATTTTAATTATTTATATATATTTTTTATTGTTAAAAATTTTATTAATTATTATAATGGAAAATTACCAGACAATTTTTATTTTATTGTTTTTTTTTTTTTTTTATTTTTTATTAATATATAGGGTTCAAAGTTGCGACCCCCCCAAACGCATATAATCAACAGCTATAACGAGCATTTTATCATTTAAATGATAAAATTTTTTTTTATTCAATGCTATAATACGAAAATCATTTTAATAATTTAATTTTTTATAAATAATTATCTTTATAAATGCTACTGTATAGATTTTTCAAATTTTTTTTTCGAAATGTATATTGTTTCGATTTCGATTTCGATTTGGATTTCGATTTCGAATTTGTTTTGGAGCTACTGTAGTAAACTAAAATATTACATTTTTTTTAAAATAATATTTTATAGACAAAAATGTAATATTTTGTTGTTAATTTATTTATTAATTTATTGGCAATCATTTCATAATATTGCAGGTAATATTAATGTAATTTTTCAAATGTCTAATGAGGCTACACGCTCCACGTAATATTTCTATAAATCAAATATAAAAAAAAAAATCTTTACATTATTTTTAATGTGATATTTATTAGTATTTTTTTTTTACTAAACTTTATTTTTTAATTTTTATTAAATTTATTTAACAGTATTATAAATTTTAAAACTGTAAAATTAATTATAAGCGATAAAGAAAAGTAAAATAAAAAAAAAATTAAAACAATGATATGCTAAGTGTAAACATTGACTTTGTTTTTTAAAAAAAGCAAATAATTTATGGGTAAAATTACAAAATGTAATTGTCAGAATGAAAATGAATAAAAAATAATTCAACTGTCTGACCCAAGTTCATTTACAAAAAATTTGTCAATAAAAAAATTAAATAAAAAAAAAAAAAAAAAAAAAAAATTAACAAGTAGATATGTCTAAAAAAAAAAAAATGTGATTGATCTTATTTCTTTTTTTTTTTTTTTTTAAATACAAATAATATTTAAAATTTCATTTACAATAAAATTATTAATATTAACTTACTCAGTGATTAATCAATTATCCTTATTTAATTGAAAAAAAAATAAAATAATAAATTCACTTATCAAACTCCAAAATTAATGTTATAAAAATTTACAAAAAAAATTTAAATGACAATATAATATTTTAAAAATAAAATACAACAAATTTATAAATTGTTAATTCTATTTATCAATAAATTGTCACAATCATAATTATTATTAAAAAAAAAAAAAATACTAAAATATCATGAATAAAGTAATATTAATCAATCTCTTTTCGTTATAAAACGACAAAGTTAATTAATAACAATATAATTGATATTTTATTATAAAAAAAATTAAAATATAAATAAATAATAATAATTAAGTAGCGTCTGCCTATAACGTGTGTAAACTGCAGCGCAATTTTTTATTAAAAAAAAAGATGTTTTTAATGCCAAGTCTTTAGACAAACTGATGGTAACATTTCTCTCAGGTCTGGTTTTGAGTTAACAAAGTTTACAGACATAAAATGAGCGCTGGTTGTTCACTCGTTTACCAATACAAACATCAAATAATATCATATGATAGTAGTAGTTTATAGTACATATTGGTACATATAAAACCAGACAAGCCAAAAGATTTTTTCCCCTTTAATTTATACCATCATATAGACTCTGTTATTATTTTTTAATATTAATTCAATTTAAATTTTATATCTATTTTTTTTTTTATCATTGAATTATTTTAATTTTATTTTTATCAATTTTTAATAATTTTTTGTTTTATATTTTTTTGACATCTAGGGTATCAAATGTGTTCATTTGTATTTATTATAAATAAATAATATTTGATATAAAAAATACATCAAATGGTAACTGTTCATGTACATGGATCTCATTAAATCTTGAGTTGGAGAAACAAATGTAGATATACAAGTTTAAAATGAGAATGAGATGATATTTCGATTTGTTTTTTTTTTTACTAAAGACAACCAACTTTGATATACTGACCAATCCAAACTTTTTTACTAATTGATTGTTTAAAAAATTATGCAGATTTTAATTTGTTTTGTTTTACTTGGAATGTGTTGTTATTATTTTATAAAATGATAAGAATTAATTTTTATTTTATCATGTTTTTTTTTTATGGAGTCTTCCACGTGTAGCACAAGAAGTAATTGGATCCACGGGTTGATTAATTCAAAGATATGTATATGAAAAAAAATAATAATTGTATGAAAAGCTCATAATTTTGCTATTTTTGGTAATTTGATACACGAGGTCACCATTCTTTATATATTTTTCATTAAAATATATTTAAAAACTGCTGCATTAAAAAAAAATTAATAAAATTAAATAAAATAGATTTAATATTATATTTTTTGACATTGATATTGTCATACAAAATAAAATTATATTTTTATTTAATCAATGTCAAACACTTATCTTAATGTAAAGTAAGAATGTTAATAAACAATATGAATCATTGATCTAAATATATATATAACTTTAAAAAAAAAAAATAAAATAAACGTAATAATATTATAAAAAAATATTATTTTCTTATCAATCATAAATATACAAATCTATTTTTATATAAATATATTTTTTTTTTATTATCAAATAGTAATAAAAAAAATTTTTAAAACTTTCAAGACAGACAGATGATAAAAAAAATTTATAAATAAATCTTGTTGTTTTTTTTTTTTCTAGAATTTTATTTGATTATGTTTTTTTATTATTATTATTTTTTTTTTTCTAAATGCGTATGTAGATTTTTTTTTAAAATAATCACTTGTCATGAGGTGATAATTGTTCTCACGTTTTTGATGATACAAGATATGATCTATTTAGCTAATTTTTTTTTCTAACATAGTTTTAAATATACCTCGTGATATTCATGTGATCATACTAAATTATTAATACTTTAAATATTTAATTTTTCTATTTTTTAATATTCTTATTATATTTATTATAACAAAAGGATGTAAATTATTTTTTACATGTAAATATGTGAGTAGAAAAAATTATTAAAAAAATAGAAAAAAAAAAAAAAAACATATATTCTTTGAGTAAAAAAATAAAAAATATATATAATGATTTTTTATATTTAAAAAATAAAATATAATCTTGCATGTGAAAATTCGTGGAAGATGCTGGATGAAAATAAAGACTCTTATTTTCAATATGTCATGAATAAAGAACCTTTGAATCTTGAATAAAAGATTCCCTCTTTAAATCATGTTACCTCCTTGTCCTTGATGACAAAGTTTCCAGGTAAAAAAAAAAAAAACATACAGACTTCAGGTATTTTTTATTATATACAGAAATATAATTTTCTTATAAAAAAAATATATTTAAATGTTTAAAAAAATATTAACAAATATTAATAATAATACTTTGATATGTAAAATATTAATATTCTGTATCATCAATTATTTATTTTATTTTAAATAATCAAAATCATCATACTAAGAATTTTTTTATATCAAAAAATGACTCATTTAAAAGATACCATTAATTTTATATTTAAAACATATCAAATTTACAATTAAAATTATCCCATAATAAAAGATTAAATATCAAATTAATTTTTTTGCATGAATCATTGATTTATAAAAAATATTTTTAGATGTTTTAAAATTTTTAACGGTTTAATATATTTTTACTGTCTACCTGTTAAACAGTTAATTTACTAAAAATATATATAGATAAAAATAAATAATATAAAATTATATAGACACTAATCTGTTATTTAACTTTAAAATATTTTTTTTTGTTTCAAAATAAAAATCGATAGTAAAGTTCATTGGCTCCAAAAAAAAAATTAACAAAAATAAAAAAATACTTTATATTTTATAATTTATTTTTTTAAATTATATAAAAAATGTATGAATATATTGTTGATAAAAATAAAATAAAATAAAATAAACATATATGTTATATTGAATAATTAGTATAACCCACAAATAACTTCCGTAAACGATAAACGTTTTTTAAAACCTTGGAACATTGTTTTATTAGTGATAGTAAGTTGTCTGGATCCAAAAACAAATAAGGTAATAATAAACATGACCAAAGATTTTAAATGAAATCAAAATTTATATGTATTTAATTATCCAAGATGTTAAAACTTATGAAAAAAAAATACATCATCTGGTTTTTCATGTATAAAAAAAATATTTTTATTTTATTTAAAAATTATTTATTTATTTCAGGTAAATCCCAGTTTGATGATGCATATTTGATATTTAAATATAATTCAATTGCATTTTTATAAAACTAATATGTAAATTTTTTTAATTACCAATATGTAATCTAAAACTACATAATCAATGAATTTTTATGTCACGCAAATATTTATCAACATTATTAATAAATTATTATATTTTTTATTTTATTTATAAAAAAAATATATTAAAAAATATTTGCGGGGGTCAATGATTTTTAAAGCAGCAGGTGCGCATAATTAATAATATAAATAAAATTAAAAAAAATATATATATTATGATGATTCTTGGACATTGTAAACCGGATCATGAACAAAGAAAACAAAAGAGGGTTAAAATTATTGAAGGAACAAGTTAGAAGGTCCTTTTATTATTTAAAAAAAAAAAACAAAGAAAAATGTTTAACATATCGTGGGATGTACTAACATGTATCAATTTTATATTTATCATAAAAAAATAATAAAATATTATTCAAGTGTACTTGATGGTCCTTGTCTATGACCATATGATGAAGGACATCAACAAGAATTTTTTTTATTTTTTTACAATTTTTTTTAAAACCCCCGCAATAATAATTTAATACACGTCCTACAAAAATTTTTTTTTATTATAATTTTTATATTAATTTTTTTCCTTATTATTACTTAAACAAAGTATAAATTTTTTTTTTTTTTATTTTATTTTTATTATAAGAATAATTATAGTCTGAAAATGGATAGTTGATCTCGACTTAAAATAGCCCGATTTATTAACGCATTTTAAAAAAATTATCATAATTAACATGTACTCAATTTAAGATCTTATATGGTATTGTAAATATTTGTAATAATATATTGACTGATTTTTATTATTTTTATCATGAAATAATAATAATTAAAATGTCAATAATTATTATAAATTAACGTGTGTATATATTTTTTAAAAAATGTTAGTTTCATTGATCTTTTTTTGTTGAAAAAAAATATAAAAAAATATAATAAAAATTGATAAAAAATAAACACGTGCCGATTATTGAAGAAATTTATTTTTTTTTTAAATAAATAAAAATAATATGAAGGTGTATATGCTTAAAATGTAATGACCTACACGTGGCCATGGAGAAAATTGTCATTTGTGAATAGGTAAATTAGTATTTTTTTTTTTTTTTTTTTATCAAAAAGCAAATAAGCGATATTTTAGATGATAAAAAGTCATACACGCGCGTGCAAAATTATTTTACAACAATTTAAATATATATTTATATCCACGTGAACTACCTACACATTTTTACAAAACGAGACTAATTATATTTTTATTTTGTAAAATTATTTTTACGTAATTAAATATTGAAAATAATATATACTTTTTAATATCAGGAAAAGTATATTAAATTTATGCTAATATTATTATCATTATTTTTTTGATGATAATATTTATTAGTATGTGAATGAGCAATGATTTAATTTATATTTAATTAACTAATTAATCATTGAATTCAAGGATACTTATGCAAATTAAATTATTTTTTTTATTTATAATTGATCAGTAAAATAATTATATTTTTAATTCAACAATTGAATTAAAAGAAAAAGAACAAAATATATATTAAAATCACGTTCAAATGAACTTGTAAAAAATCATGAAGAAGTACAAGGTAAATTTGAAGAAAAAAATAAAGAAATAAAAAATTTACAAAATAAAATACAATCAGAAAATAATCAACAAAATGAATTACGTACAAATTTAACAAATCTTTTGTTAAGATTAGATCAAGAAAGACAACAATTTGAAGAAAAATTATCAAATGAAAAACAAAAATGGCAAGATGAAGTTAATATGACTAAACAAGAAAAAGAATAACTTGAAAAAAAAATGGAACAACAAATGAAATTATGGAAAGAACAACAATTATTAGCTTTAGCTAAAGATAAAGATGCATTACAATTAAAATTAAATCAAACTGAAAATGCATTTAAAGAACAACAAGCACTTGCTAAAAAATTACAAACGTCATTACAAAATCAACAATGTAAGTTTAATAATAATATTATCATTAAAATAATCGAAATTTTTAATAAACATTATTTTTAAATTAATTTTTCAGTTGTAATGGATACTCTAGCTCCAATAATCATTGTTGATAATAACAAACAATTGAATTTGAATTATATTTTTTCTTCATTGAATTTTATAGAACTTTATAGAAATTTTTGTTTAATTTTTGATTTTGTCGTTATTTTTATAAGGATAATTGATAAATCAATACGCGTAGTTTGTGAATTTATAACGTGTTGTGAATATAAATATATTTTAATAAGTATATGAGTTGTTGGGTCATGCGGGTCTAATGCGTAGTTTGAATCAACTCATATATTATTTTTTTAAATAAAATATATAATATATTTTATCAATATTTATAGTAGATTTAGCTACTAAATATCATATTAATATAAATTTTGTTCTATATTATTATATACATTTCATTTTAATGATTATTTAATTGTTTATTTATATTCAATCGAAATTGTAATGAACTTTAATAACTATTATATTTACATGTTAATAAAAATTACAAATAAATGTATTTTCAATTTTTTATTAACTCCATTAAATGAATAAAACACAAGTTAAAAAATAAATTTTTTTATTGTATAAACTATTAAGTTCAATGATTATATTTTATGTTTGTAAACAATAAAATTGTATAATAATTCGTCACGACTATATTTTCATTAATTTGTTGAGTTATTTAATTAAAATTTAATTTTTTTAAATAATAATTTTCCATTAAACTTAAAAAATAATTAATGTATCTGATTGTTTAATTATTTTTTTTTATTTTTTGGTTTTAAATTAATAATACGGTTAGTTAAAAGACATGTTTAAATATCATGTTTGTTAACATCGGGGTTATCTGTGTGTTCAGACAATAGAGGGGTTTATTGTCATTAATAATTTTTTAATAAAAAAAAATTTTACTGACAAATAAATTAGTGTGACATGTATTATTTGATTTATAATATTTTATTCATCTTATTTATTTTATTTATAAATTATTTAAATTTATTTCTTAGTCACTATACAATTGTAGAATTTTCTATTTTTGTTGTGAATTTTGATGAATCTAATACCGTTGTTTCAATATTATTTAATTCTGTTGTATAATTATTATTTTCTGATGAATTAAAATTTGTTGTTATATTTTTATCTTCAATAAATAGTGTTGAATTTTTTGTTGTATTTAAAAATTCTGTAACTGAAGATGATGTTGTTTCAATTTTTAATTTTTCAAAAATTGATAAATCATTAGATAATTTATCATTTGATAATTTTTTATTTAAATTTTCTGTTATTTTTTCTTTGTTATTTAAATTTGAAGGTATTATTGATGTTTTAATATTATTTATTTTTTTTTTATATAACATTCTGTGAAGTGATTCTGGAGATAATAAAGTTGATAATCCAAAAAATCTATTATTTGGGTCTAAATCTTCATTTTCAATATCATCAATTTCATCATTATCAATTTCTGAATTTTTTGTTTCATTTAAAATTCGTTTATCTAAATTAATTGTATTTATTTCTTTGTTATTTAACATTGTTGATTCTATTGAACTTTTTGTAGATGAATTATTTGTTAATGATAATATTTTTTCTGGTTTTATATTTTGAGGAGATAAATCAGTTTTAATATTAACCATTGGTGTATCAAATGTTACACCAAATAGTCTATTATCTGGTTTTGATTCATCATCGTCATCATCACTATTATCATTTGAAGAATCATCAATACTTACATCATCATCAAAATTATTATGATAATCTTCATAATTAATGTTATTTAATGTATTTAAATTATCTGAATTATTTATTGATGATAATGTTGTAAATAAATTTGTATAACTTCTTCTAGAAAATTCAATTTTATTATCATTTAAAATAGAATTATTTATATCTGTTGAATTTTTTTTATCATCAAATTTATTTATATTTTTGATGTGTTGATCCTCAACATTTTTTGTAATGTTAAATTGTGGAAAAATAACTTCAGTAACATTTTCATTTACTTTTTGATCCTTTGTAATATGTCTAGATGATACCTGGGATTTTTTAAATTTTTCATTTTTATGAGTAAGGTCAATGTCTTCATAACTGTTACCACGCCCACTTAATTCACTAGAATTTACAACTTGTATTATATTTTCAATGTTAAATTTATCATTTTGAATATAGTTTTTTGAAGAATTTTTGTCAGTATTTGGTGAAAGTAATGAATGTAATGAATTTAATGACATAGTAAAACTTTTTTTTTCAACATTTTTATCATTCAATGGTGTTGATGAACTTTGAACTTTTGTATCATCATTATCATATTCTATTGAAGCATTAACACCCTTGATTCTATAATATTTTACAGTTTTTTTTGTCAAACCTTTTGATTTTGATTCATTAAATATACTTGTTTCATTGTCATCGTTATCATCATCATCATCATTATTATCAGTATGAAAATTTATACTTTTTCTAGCATCACAATTATTATCTAAACAATTATCAATACAATTACATTTTTTACCATGACAATTAGTATTTTTAATTAATTCTTTTTGTTGATTAACAGATTCATCCAAATATTCAATACTTGAATCTAAATTACTTTTTAATTTATCATTTTTAAAATAATTATCATTATTACAATCATTACAATTATTATGATTTTTATTTAATTTTAATTCTGATTTTTTAGTATTAAATCTTCGTTTAATAACATTGTTATTTGTTAAAGTTTTTTCATTTGATTCTAATTCAAATGGTGATAAATCTTTCATGATAATATCAAATGTATTAAAATTTTTTCTTGATATTTTTTCATTATAATTTTTTGATGATATTTTTTTAATTTTAAATTTACTTAAATATTCATCATCTTGATAAATTAATACACCATTTATATCATATAGACGTGTTTTTAATACACCACCATAATTCATAAGACGTTCTAAATTTTTATTATTTAATTTACCAATAATATCATTTAAATTATCTGTTATTTCATGTTGTTCATCAATCAATGATGCATCAACTTCTTCAAGACTGTATTCCTTGAATTTATTATTTATTATTAAAATATTAATTGTAAAAATTTATAATTTTAATAAGATAAAATAATAATTTATTATTACTTACTTTAGCAAATGATAAATTTATTAAAAATATAAAAACTATAATAAATATAATTTTTTTAAATATTATTTCCGACATAATTGAATCGATTATAAAAATTTTCTTATCAATATACAAATGTATCCGATTTCTTGAACAGTTAATATAAACTGAGCGTATAAAATGTACTAAAGCTTTTTATTGACTACAAGTTGATCAGTACAATAATAAAAAATGAAATTAGAAAAAATAACATAAACAATCAACATGAAAAAAAAATTAACATAAATTGAAATGTCATGTTATATTTGGTTGTGATTTTTTATTCATTTTTTAAATAATTAAATAATTTTTTATTAATCACATTGGGTCATATATTGGTTTATAGTTTAGAAATTAATTACGATTAAAATTTTAATTTAGACTATCAATATTGTACCAATTGGTAGTTGATAAATCATTATGTTATTTCGAACATATAAATTAATTATTTTAGTTAAAATTATTTTTTAAAAACTTACTCATTTTTTTGCCTCATCCTGGTTCCATCAGTGACATCCTTGTTTCTTTTTCTCCTCTGCAGTTTTCACTTCATTACAATGTAATACTTGTATTTTCATTGACATCTTGATAGTGCTGCATTATTTCCTGTTGTTATTTTTAAAGTCAAATTACTAAATTGATATACTTATAATAATAATATTTTTATCAACAATATAAAAATAGATTACCATTCAAACAGGACAAACTTAACAATCTGAGGATAGATATGTTAGTGAACCATTTTGACCCTCAAATCATTTAATTTATCAGATTGGATTAGATCGTTAAATATACCTATATTTAACGAGATATTTGTCGTTTTTTTGAGCTCAAAATATAAATACAAATTTATATTAGCTTGTACTGCTATTGTACCTGAGATAATTACTTTTTATTTTTTTTTTTTTATTTATTCACTTTATTAACGTCCAAGTTCTTTTTTTTTATTTTTTTTTTTTTTTTTTATTCTGAGAAAAAAAAAAATATGTTTTTGCACATGCGCAATAAACATTTATAAAAAAGTAAATAATAATTTTTTTTGTGATATTAAATACAGTTTATTACTGTTATTTTTATTAAGATTTAATTAATTTTTTTTTTTTAATTTTATTTTATATGTAAAAATATTTAATACAAGATTAAAAACAATTAAATATTAAAAAGTAACGAGTTGGTAATTAAAATTTTTATTTTTTTATTGGTGGAACCATTTGCAAAATTAACTCTCTATTGACCAATCAAAAATGAGTAAATTATTACCAGATTTTTTAGGGACTCTATGATAATGATTATTTAGATACACTTACACTTGTTTACACTTGTTTACACTGACACATTTTGCAATTAATGATATGTCGATATATATTTACAATTTGTTTATATTGTAATATTGTTAAACAATTTAGGATTTTTGGATACACAACAGTTGCTTTGGTAAGAATATAATTGTATAATAATTTATTAATAAGTATTTTAGTAATTAATATATATTAGTATTTATTAATAACTATTTTCATTATAATAATTTTAGTAAAAAAGTATATCAAACAATGGCAACTTTATCAAATGATAACAAAAACAAAAGACCTCATGGAAATGATAATGATATAATTCCAGTATTAATTAGATATGACAGTGAAAAACGACCTGTTCAATATATTTATATACATAAATATGAGGTAAAAAAAAATAATATAAATTAACCTATATCATATATATTTTTATTTGATGTAAATTAATAATTTATTTATATACAGTTTAAAATAGGTAGAGGAGTTAATAATGATGAAATTATTACAAATCAATGTATTTCAAGATCTCATTGTATTTTTAATAAAATTAATGATAATGAATGGACAATTACAAATCTTAGTTCAGCACTATCAGGCACAATAGTAAATGATAAAAAAATAGAAAAACCTCATTTATTAAAAACAGGAGATATTATTCAACTATTACCATTACCAGAATTAACATTTACAATTAAATTTGGTCTTGATGAATCATCAAATCCTAAAATGATAAAATTAATGTCTAATGAATGTTTAATGGATACTGTTAAACAAAAACAAGATACATTTACTGCTCATCAAGATATGGAAATTAAAAAAATGCAAGAACAAATTGAATTAAAAGAAAAAGAACAAAATATATTAAAATCACGTTTAAATGAACTTGTAAAAAATCATGAAGAAGTACAAGGTAAATTTGAAGAAAAAAATGAAGAAATAAAAAATTTACAAAATAAAATACAATCAGAAAATAATCAACAAAATGAATTACGTACAAATTTAACAAATCTTTTGTTAAGATTAGATCAAGAAAGACAACAATTTGAAGAAAAATTAACAAATGAAAAACAAAAATGGCAAGATGAAGTTAATATGACTAAACAAGAAAAAGAACAACTTGAAAAAAAAATGGAACAACAAATGAAATTATGGAAAGAACAACAATTATTAGCTTTAGCTAAAGATAAAGATGCATTACAATTAAAATTAAATCAAACTGAAAATGCATTTAAAGAACAACAAGCACTTGCTGAAAAATTACAAACATCATTACAAAATCAACAAAGTAAGTTTAATAATAATATTATCATTAAAATAATTAAAATTTTTAATAAACATTATTTTTAAATTAATTTTTCAGTTGTAATGGATACTCTAGCTCCAATAATCATTGTTGATAATGATGGTACTGAACAAACAATTGAAATATTAGAAACAATAGATTTAACAAATGAAGATGATCCAAATTTATCTGGGTGTACACAAAAAAAAGATAAAATGACAAAAGCAATGGATGAACAATTTACATGTAGTATTTGTTCAGAACTTTTTTACAAAGCAACAACACTCAATTGTTCACATACATTTTGTCAATACTGTATGAATGAATGGAGAAAACGTAGTCGTGAATGTCCAATCTGTCGTACATTTGTTACATCAATGAACAGAGCACTTGTATTAGATAATTTTATTGATGAAGCTGTTGAAAATTTATCATCATCAGATCAAAAAAGAAGAAACGAACTCATTAAAGAACGTGAAAGTAAGTATTATAATTTTTATATTTTATTTTTTTAAACAATATTACAATCTAATGTTTTTTTTTATTTTTAACAGATGCTGAAAAGTTAGTTCTTTTAAAACATTCTAGATCAAAACCAGTCAATCGTCGATAAATATATTTTTGTTTTACTTTTGATAAAAAATACCAAAACTATTACCTCAAAAAAAAAAAAAAAGACTATTTACTTCTAAGATACATATAATAAGTTTATTTATGTTATCAAATTAATTTTTTATTTAATAATACTATGTTATAACTTAAATATCACTCAATAATCATTAAAAAAAATTTTTTCTATAAAAAAACTGTTAAAGTATCTCGATAACTACAAATTTTTGTAATTATTTTTTTGTGAAATATTTACATTTTTTTTTTTTTATTCAACAATGTATAAAACTATCTTCCAATAAAGTTTTTTAATTTGTTTAATTATTTTAGTCATATTATTGTCATATTAAAATGTACTTTTTGTCTTTGAAAATTTTTATCATCATATTGTCTTTAATTATTTACAATAAAATTAATATTCAAAAATAATTTAATATTTGTAAATATGATGATTAAAAAAATATTAATATTTCTGTAGAAGGCTATATTTTTTTGTTAATTATATTAAATATTTATATTTTTAAATAAGATTAAATAATATTTAATCTTGAAGATAAATACACGACAATTTCAAGCTGAGTCTACACAATATTTTTTTTATAAATTTTATTTTTATTATATTGCGTTTAAAATTAATTAAAATTATTGATTTCTTTTATATTTTTTTTATTTTTAAGAAGAAAAAAAATATAAATATTTTTTTATAATATTTTAATTATTTAATTTAATTAATATTATTATTTTTAATTCTAACACTATAAATTTAGATTGAGCAATCTATTTTATTATTATTATTATTTTATTTATTGTAGTGATTAATTAATGTTATCTTAATGATTGCATCAGAATTATTTACTCAGAAAATAAATAAAAATCGAAGTAATGCAAAGCAATTATTTCTGCTAACGTAAAAATACATTTTTTTTTAGTTTTTTCTTCGCAATTCTATTTGAAGGAAATTCGAAAAAACAATAGAATTTAAAGTCACCCAGTTTGCATAGCTAAATGATAATATGTTTAATCCTGTTAATTAGCTTTTCTGTAATTTTTGTTTTATCTGTTAGAAAAATTTCTTCTCGCAATCCGAGAGTCAATTGAAACTTTGGCTTGCTTCAATTGACCAAGAATACACGTAGAAATCTGGAGAAATATTTCTATTAAGAATGTAGTAATGATTTATCACGTATCCTCATTTAAAAATAAAAATCTTGGTGAAGTAAGAAAACATCATTATCTTTGATAGAAGCTGATGATCATCAGTTGATTATACTTAATTTATTTTTGTAGAAATTTGTGGCACTAGAGTCGATTTTCTATTCACTATATGTTTTCTTTTTTTAACTCTCTGAATTTCGAAATAATACAAATTTATTGTGTGTGTACTGAGTTTGACATATATATACATTTATTATTGACAGTGCTGCCCTTCGACCTACCATGAGACATTATCATAACACTTTTACATTATATATATCAAATAAAATTAATTTGCCGGTTGAAAAAGTGGGTGTATGAAAATATAGTATATAATTTTAGTGTTTATTTTATTTTTAAACTGATATATTAATTATCAAATAATGGAAACATTAGATTCCATTGATCCTGCTACTTTGGAAATTAAAACTCGTAGCATAGAACAAATACTTATACCACTAGTTAAACAGGTAAGATAATTTAAATACCAATCGTTTTGACACTATACTTATTTTGATATAGTATTATCAAATATTTTTTTAATATTTTAAATGATTTTTTGTTATTAATATCTATTACTGATATTACGAAATATTTTATTTAAATATTTTCTACAAATACATAACCTACAAAATTGATTGGGTAATAGATATAACAACAATTATTTCGATTGAGATATAACAATTATTTCGATTGTTAAATTGCGTTTATTTAATAGTAAAAATTGAACAAATAATTATGAAAAAAAAATGTACAATTATTAATATTAGTATAATATTATAAAAATTA
Organism: Lysiphlebus fabarum; assembly: GCA_011426435.1. NCBI lineage: Eukaryota > Metazoa > Arthropoda > Insecta > Hymenoptera > Braconidae > Lysiphlebus > Lysiphlebus fabarum. Next base: position 110,173 of record WSYQ01001271.1, read on the forward strand.
GTTTTAAAATTTAGAAAAACAAAATTGTAATGGATTTTATATTAAAAATAAAAAATTTTTAAATAAATAAAAATAATTTTGTACAATTATAATTGCTTAATTAACAATTTTTTGAGATATAAAATGAAGGTATTTTAAAATTAATTAATTTTCATAAAATTTTCATAGCTGTAAAGTGAAAAAAAATATGTAAAATTTTTTTATTGCAGTAAATAGTTGTCAGGGCATGCGCTGCTCATTTAAAGAATCGAAAAAAAATTTTCATGCTATTTCAGGGATATGTGCATCAAGCACGACAGGTGATAAATTTCATCAACTTAAATATCATATTTAAATTATATTTACTGAGTCATAAGTTTTTTTTTTTTTTTATTTATATAGTTTATATAATTGTAAAAAATATTTTTTTAAATTTATTTTTTTTAATAAATAAATTTTTGATGTAATTTTATTTTCATAATTGCAATCAATGCCATGTGGTGATCATGAAATAATTATTTGATTTGTTTTTTATTTTTTTCTTATAGTTAATTACTATTAGTAATTTTCTGTTTAATTTATTTATGCGTTAATTTACGAAATTTATCAAAATGTATTTTATTTAAACTGAGATAAAAAAGAAATCTTTCGATATATTTTAAATTTATCAATTTGAAAAAAATTAACAATATTTAATTAAAAATTTCTAAATCAGTTATTAAATTTTACTACAAAAATCTCTGAGTAATTTCGAAATAATTTATCTCCAACCACATAGGCCAATTGTCAGTTAGTATAATTGTTGATTTTCAGTGTTATTTTTCAAGGTCAATTATCGAATTTTATCAAAAAAAAAAAAATAAAAAAACAAAAAATTTTAAGCTTCAGTAAATCTAATAAATACGCTTGCGCTTGAAATACCAACATTTTTTACACACGTTATTGACTCCCACTTTTTTTATTTTTTTCACATAATAATTTTTGTAATTATGAATGTAAAAAAAAATTTAATATAAACGGAATTTTATTAAACGATAAATATTTTATTAAAAAATTTATATAATTAAAATTTTTTTGATAAAATGATAATATTATTATTTTTTTTTTTTCAATGTTATTTTAAATTAATTTTAAAATTTGATATTTTTATGAAATATATTTTTTACTAAGTATAATTAATTTAATCTTTAAAATTTATATCTATTATAAAAATTAATAATTGTATTTCATCTATTTTTATGTTAAATTTTTTCTTTTTCGATTATTTTTTTTCTCCCAAAATTTCGATGTTTCGATTCGAAATAAAATATTTCTATAAATTAAAAAAATTCTAAAATATAATTTCATTTATAATACAAATAAAATGATAAAAAAATTTCGTATATTTATGAGTTTTTGATAGAATAAAATATATTGACATTTATGATGAACATAGGTGGTTTGACTTGGATATTGATTGTTACTAAAAAGATGCGCGCTGTGCACAAAAAGTCTGCTCTTTATACTGATCATTATTATCAACAACTAACTCTTGGTTTTTAGTTTTTTTGTCTTTTTCTATTGTACGTATCAGTGCTTTGATTTTTAACACATATTAATGTTAAATGTTACTAGTATTATTCAGTCTTCCTTAGGCACTTGATAGGCAAACACCAATTTATTTAAAATAAAATAAATACAAAAATTAATATTAAGCTTAACTCAATTTACAAAGCTTAAATATATATTTAGCCTTATTTCAAGATAAATAAAATGTTAAATAATAAATTAATATACATATCATTTAATTGATATTATTTAATGTGAGATTTAATTATATTTTTGATATATTTTAGTGAAATTTTATTTTTAATAATATATTTATTTAGTTTAAATAATAATTTAATAGTCAAAAATAAAACAATTTATAAATTATTTATTGTATTTATATTTCGTTAAATAAAAGTGAAAACTATAGTCAATAAATAATATAGTTATATTATTTATATATATATATGGAATATTCCAAGTGAAATTTTAAAAAACATTTTCCTTGCCAAAATTGTTGCACAGATAATTTTTTTTTTTTTTTTTTCTTTAACCTTGTTTTTTGAATTAAAAAAAAATAATCAAAATATATCAATGTTAAAAATTATATTTTTCATATATAATTTAAATAATTAATTTAAAAAAAAAAATACAACAATTTATGATAGAAAAAATTATTTTAAAAAAATTTCGAAAAGGTAAGGAAGTAGATCAATTGATTTCATTCGAAATTTTCCATATATATAGTCATACATAAATTTACATTGATCTTGAATTAGATGTTATAAAATATGTCATGGACTTTTAGTGTTATAATAATAATAATTTGTGATAATTGAACAATAAAATTTAGAAATAATATATCATCAAAATTTTTATATTTAAATATTGTTGTTTATAGTTTATATGGCACGTTAATGTTACATAGTTTTAAAAAGAAAAATATATATCAAAAATTAATATTTAATAAATTATAAATAATAAAATTGCATCATGATTTAAATATATGTATATATTTTTATCTAGAAAAATAATAAATATAAAAGAAAATTATTTTAAAAAAAAAATAAAATTTCTATTTCGTACAGTTTTATGATTGATCGTGAATATAATTAAGAGATATTACTCTTTAATTAAATTTTATCCATGAGAAAAAAAAAAAATATTAAGCTTCAATTCAACATGAACAATCAATGAATGACTGAAAAAAAAAATAAATAAATAAATAAAATATATTAATTATTGTATTAAGACTGAGAAGAATTTTCATCAAAAAAATATCATTAATTTGTTTTACAAAAAATATTAAATAAAACAAAATTTAATTAATACATTGATTTAACAATAAAAAAAAAGAAGGTCTTTTAACAACAAGGACAATTGAATTTATTCAACAATAATATAATAAATATAAATAATTAAAAATGTACGACGAAGGAAACACAATTAATCAGGTATATAAATTTTTGTTTTTATGCAATCAACAATGCATGTAGTTTATAAAGAAAAAATAAAAAAAAAAATACAATTAGAATTTTAGTTATGGTGATAAATATAATATTGTATATAAATATATTTTTTTTGTTTATTATTCTTACCAGGTTATCAAAAATAAATTTAATTATATTAAATAATAAACAATAGTTTATATTTAATTAGATATTAATTTGTTAAATATTGTTAATATTTGACATGTAGATGTTTAATAATATATAATTTTAATTAATTTATATTTTTTTTTATTTAGATATCAACTCTTGTATCACACAGAGAACGACAATTATGTTCTGATAAAAGTTTAAATGCTGTTGCAAGAGTTGGACAAGCTGTTAATCTTGCTGTTGAAAGATTTGTAACAGTTGGTGAAACAATTGCTGATGATAATCCAGAAATAAAACAAACAATGTATGATGCATGTAAAGAAGCAAGAATTGCTGGTAAATATATTAATTAATTAATTAATTAATTAATAAATACACATATATAAATATAAAATTATACATAATATTTTATTAAATTATTAATCAGGTGGAACAATAGAAAAATTATGTGAATGTGCAGTAGATGATAGTGTTGGTGATAGAAGTTCTGTTGTAAGAGCAGCAAGATGTTTATTAGGTTCAGTAACACGAGTATTATTATTAGCTGATATTGTTGTTGTTAAACAATTATTATTAGCTAAAGATAAAGTTGCACGTAGTCTTGGTCGTCTTGAAAGTGTATCAAATTTTACTGAATTTGTTAAAGCATTTAGTCAATTTGGTGCTGAAATGGTTGAACTTGCACATTTAACAGGTGACAGACAAGTAAGTAATTAATTATTTTTATTATATTTTTTATTTATATACATGTATAATAATATTTAATTTTTTAGAATGATTTAAAAGATGAACGACGTCGAGCACAAATGGCAGCTGCACGTCAAGTACTTGAACGTAGTACAATGATGTTATTAACATCTAGTAAAGCATGTTTAAGACATCCAGAGTGCCTTTCAACTAAAGAAAATCGTGATACTGTTTTTTGTCAAATGAGAAGAGCTATGGATTTAATACATTATGTTGTTAAAGATGGTGTACTTGATTGTAGTGAATCACAATCATATGCAATTTCACAGGTATATATTAATTAAATTAAATTAAATAATAATTATTTTAAATATATGTACCTATATTTTTATATATTTTTTATTAAAAAAAAAATTTAGAGTCCTCAACAAGATTGGGATAGTAGTACAGTATGTTCAGCTTTGAAACAATATGAACGTCTTGTAGAAACAACAAAAATAACTCTATTGGTACCAGAATCAAGAGATAGTTTAACATCTGCACTTGATACTGTTGTTGAAAGAACACAAGATTTTACAGATAGTGCATATACAAGTCATGAACATAGAGAAAATATATTACTATTATGTGATCGTGCAAAATTAGAACTAAATACATTATTAAGAATTGTAAATAATATGGTGAGTTTAATTAAATAAATATAAATTTATTATATAATAATAAATAATTACATAATAATTTATTAATAAAAAAAAGTTTTATATTAATTATTATTAGAAAACATTTGATAAAGATGTTTGCACACCAAATTCAGAAATGGAACAAGCTGTATTAAATGTATTAAGAGGAACAAAAGATTTACGACAACAATTAGCAACAACAACAATGGAACAAGCTGGTGATCTTAGTCAAGTAACAAAAGGAGGTCAAGAACTTGTATCAACTATTAGAAATCTTGCACTTAATAGTGAACTTGATAGATTACAAGAAAATTGTGATCGTTTTCATGAATATATTGAACATATATTAGAAATATGTAAATTATTAAGGCATATTGCACTTTCAGAATCATTACAAGTATCAGCAAGATTTACTGAAATTAATTTACGAATATATGGTCCACAAGTTGTTACTGCTGCATATACACTTGCAAGGTATCCATCAAGTAAAATTGCTAAAGAAAATCTTGAAGGTAAAATATAATTTATATTAAATTATTAAATTAAATAAAAATTATATTTTTTTTTATCTTTTTATTATAGTATTTGCAGATATGTGGCAATGGCTTATGTCAGATGTAACAACAGTAGCTAAAGATGTATTAGAACTTATTCAAAGTCGTCCTGAAAAACAAGTTTATACATCATTACCAAGACCTGGTGTAAGTAAATTTAAATAAATTATATTATTATTATTAATTAGTTAATATATACCTATATATCTATATTTTTTATTATTATAGAAACATGGAACAACTAGTAAACCATTAAAACCAGTAAAACTTGATAGTAAAGAACAAGCTCAAATAGCAAAAGCTGGATTAGAAATGAAATTATCAACATCAGAAATGGATGCTGAAACACAAAAATTTCAAGAAAGTGTTTATGCATTAGGAGATCGTAATGATATTTATAAAAGAGCAAATAATATGTCTTCCATGGCTTATGCAATGTATTTATTTACAAAAGGTGAAGGAGGATTAAAAACAACACAAGATCTTTTTACACAAGCTGAATATCTTGCTGAAGAAGCCAATAGATTATATAAAGTTGTTAGACAATTTAGCTATCAGGTAAATATATTTAAATATTTATAATAATATCTATACCTATAGACATATATTATATTATTTATTTTTTTACTTTATTTTTATTCTTAACAGGTTCCTGGTGGTTCACAAAAAAAAGATCTTTTAGAAAATTTAGATCGAATTCCAACTTATGTACAACAATTACAATTTACAGTTAAAAATCCAACAGTTGGAAAAGCAGCAACATTTTCAAAAGTTGATAATGTCATACAAGAAACTAAAAATTTAATGAATATTATGTCAAAAGTTGTAAGATTATGTTATGACTGTGCAACAAAGGTAAAAAAGAAAAAAATTATATATAAAATATTTAATTTATTGTCTAGAATATATTAAAATTTATTTATTTGTTTTTATTATTTTTTTTTTTTTTCATAGTACAAATTAGAATTTCAAGATCTATCAGCAAATGGATCAAGTGGTTCTGGAAATTGTGGTGGTGATGATGGTGATGGTACTGGTGCTGGAGGTGATAGCAGTAAATCAATGTCTGGTAGTGGAAGTAATTCGTCTGTCTGACCTGTTGGAACGGCCCGTCGGGCCAAAGGTGATTCACGTCGTACTCGAGTATCATTTCTTTTATTCTAGAATAAGTAAGTATACACAGTAAAAAATTCGTTTGTTAATATAACAATAATTTATTAATAAAAAATTATAAATATAAAATTGTTTGTTAATTTAATAAATAATTATTTATTTAAATAAATTAATTATTAATTTAACAAACAAATATTTAATAAAAGATCAAAAGACAAACGAATTACAAAATAAATTACTGTGTATACATTGAAAATTTATACGTATTTAAATGTCAGTACTTTGAGAATGTTTATGTCTGTTTGATTATTATTTACTTAATTATAGTTAATTTTTAAATTAAATTTTAACAAACAGTATTTATATATTATCAAGAAAGAAAATTAAAAAAAAAAAAGATATAATTTTGATAATGCAATAGAAAATACATGTCTGTATTTTAAAAAAATTATTAAGTCAAATAATTTTGTGTACATTGCTTTAATTAACATAGTTTGGATCGAATAGCTAGAAAAACAATTAATTCATTAAAAAAAAAAAAAACCAACAAATCATTTATAATAATATAAAAATCAGGTCATTTCATTCCCTTGTCCTTCATCCCAAGTAAAACGAATACTTTTATAAGAAAGATTTGTAAATAAAAATTGTTCAATATTCGTTATAAAATATAATAAAACATTTTTCATAAATCCATAAATTAAATATGACAATTAATAAATTATAAAATATTTTTTATCTTCAATATGTTATTAAATGTATGAATAATAAAACATACTGGCTCAAATTGTTAAGCAATTTTGAAATGCCATGAATAATTAAATTTTTTTATTAATAATTTATCTTAAAAGTCTGATTATTCATGGAAGTAATAACAATAGTATCATGTCATTATTATTTTTTATTTTTATTGTTAATATATTCAATAATTACTAATAATATCATAAATTCAATTTTATAAATTTATCTCTCTAATATATGTATTATTTTAAATATTTTCTTGATATATATATTAATAAAAAATAGAGCTTTAAAAAAAAAATTAAATAATTGTCGTTTATCTTGACAATAAAATTAAAATTTTACTCAATAACTTTTTACTGGTAATAAAAAAAAAAAAATAATTAAATTTATATAAATATCTTGTCATAATAAAATAAGTTTAAAAATATATCATTTTTGGTTTTAAAATATTAAAAAAAAAAAAAAAATACATCAAAATTATGAAAGTTTTAATAACACTTGATTCATCGATATATATTTATTTATGCAAATTTTTTTTTTTATAAATTCATCGACCCAGATTAAATATCTTATGTACAGAAACGTCATTTTTTTTGTGACGTGTTGTCTTTACTTATCGTTAATAAAAATTTAAATTGTTAAGCTATAAACAAATTGTTTAAAAAAAAATGTGAAATCAAATTCTATATGAATAAAAAAAAAGAAAAATTTAGAAATGATAATGTTAAATTCAAATTTACTGTCAGTTGAAAAAAAAAAAAATATATAGGTATATATTATATGGAAAAAAAAAAATGACCAATTCTTATTGTTTTAAAAATATTGATGTTATATAAATATTTCAGCAATAAAAATTTCATGATTTATTATTATAATTTATTGATAAAATGTTATATTTTTTTTCCTATTTAATTGATGCTTCCTTGTAGTATAATTATAGTTATAAAATAAAAATTGATAATTAAATTTGTTGTGTATAAAAAAATATTAAAAAAATTATTTTTAGTTAATTTAGTTGATTTGTAATTTATTTGTAAATTATTCTTAAATTATTTTGATTTTAATCGGATAATTATGATGAGCTTACTTTGTAATTACAAGATAGTTATTTGTTAAAATTAATTTTTGATGAAATAAATAAAGCATAATTTGATGTTTAATTGTCTAGTTAATATTGAGCTATTTTCATTTGACCTTTGAGTTTTTTTTTTAATTATAAAAAACTAACTTTTCATAACACAAAAAAAAAAAAAAAAAACAGTAAATAATTGACGATTTTTATAACTGGTAATTGAATTAAAAATTAATCAAAATTAATAATTAAGATATAATATTCATTAAATGTAAAAAAATATTATTTTTTTCTTTAAATGAATCATGTTTTGAAATTGAGTTGATTATCAGATAAATTTTGTAACAAATGTCTGGTATATTTTATTTTAGTTATTTAGATATTATTTCGAATTATGAAAAAATTCTAGATGAATATTTTAAACTATTTCAACCATCAACACGAAATTACCTATACTAATTTTGTTAAAATAAATATTTTTATTTTAACAGCAAAATTGTTTTTTTAGCCTAAATAATTTTCAAGGTATATGCAGTGTATGTTATTATTTGTTTAATAAAATCTTCATTGTTTGTTTTATTTTATAATTGAAAAAATATTCTAATAATTTATTCATTATAATAAATCAAAAAGATGATTTTATAAATGAATAAAATGAAAAATCAATTCAAAAAAGATATATAAAAGTCTTGTTGAATAATAAGTTGTTAATAATAATAATAAATTTAGTTTGGCTTGGTGAAAAAAAATTGTTTTGAATTATAAGATTAATTATAATCATGTCGAAAATTTAAGCTAGATGATGTTCAGCAGTTTGATAAACGATAGATGAATAAAATAATATACGACAAAAAGACATAGCTTCGAATTATGGATCATAAAAGAAATGAATGAGAGCCAAATGACGATAATAATTGATCTTGAAAAAAATTCAAAGCTCTTGCTAATTTATATACATGTTAATTAAAAGCATAAAAAAAGACATTGAATTTGACATAATGATAACTGAAAGTATGACGTAAGTAACAAGTGGTTTCTCACATGATTAAAAATATTTTTGAGATATCAGCTGAAAAAACAAAATGAAACACACACACATATGATTGGTGTGCTGAATAGACTACGATTTAATAGATTTCGTATACGATGATAGTAGAATATACTTTTGAAAAATACACAAATAAAATTTTATATTTATAAAGGATCAAGAAATAAAATTAGAACAAGATTATTTGCAATGTATATATTTAGAAAAAAGTTGATACTAAAAATTTAAAATTACATAAGTCAATATGACGAAATGTATAATAAGTAATAAACCGAATGTAAATCAACTTTATAACGAACTTTGATATAGAAAAAAAAAGAATGAAATAATAATAAACATAGCTATTATATAATATAAAAATCAAAACGTTGTCATTGAAATTGAATGTTTGAATTCCGGTTGGAATAATGAAAAATCCAATTAGACTGAAACTGTGGTACGTGGTAATTCTGCTAAGCATGAACATACACCACCTCGTAAAACACCAATGTAGTAAGTTTCGGCACCAGCACTTGAGGATGCTGAAAGGAAAATAAAAACAAGAGGTTAATGAATCGTGCTTTACATTATTTATAATTTTTCTTAAATAAGAAAAAAAACACAAATGAATGGAAATTAGACAAATACCTGAAGATACACTTCCAGAAATTGATGATGATGTTGATGGAGATGACCAGATTGATGGGTGGGTGAGTATTCCACTTGAACTAATAACACCAGAATTTGCGCCACTGGCAGATTGACTTCCTGCTGCAGATCCAGATTTAGATCCACTTAAAGATCCACTGCCTGATTGGGATGCACTACCAGATTGGGAACCACTTGATGCAAGACTGTCAGAGCCAGAGATACTTCCAGAAGAAGATCCAGAGTGAGATCCACTTAAAGATCCGCTGCCTGATTTAGATGCACTACCAGATTGGGAACCACTTGATGAGAGGCTGTTAGAGCCAGAGATACTTCCAGAGGAAGATCCAGATTTGGATGCACTACCAGATTGAGCACCAGAAGAAGAAAGACTGTCAGAGCCAGATTTACTTCCAGATGATGATCCTGATTTGGAACCACTTGATGAGACACTGCTAGAGTTGGATGCGCTACCAGATTGAGAAGCACTTGATGCAAGAGAGCTGGAGCCAGATTTACTTCCAGATGATGATCCTGATTTGGAACCACTTGATGAGACACTGCTAGAGTTGGATGCGCTACCAGATTGGGAAGCACTTGATGCAAGAGAGCTGGAGCCAGATTTACTTCCAGATGATGATCCTGATTTGGAACCACTTGATGAGACACTGCTAGAGTTGGATGCGCTACCAGATTGGGAAGCACTTGATGCAAGAGAGCTGGAGCCAGATTTACTTCCAGATGATGATCCTGATTTGGAACCACTTGATGAGACACTGCTAGAGTTGGATGCGCTACCAGATTGGGAAGCACTTGATGCAAGAGAGCTAGAGCCAGATTTACTTCCAGATGATGATCCTGATTTAGAACCACTTGATGATGCACTACCAGATCTGGATGCACTACCAGATTGAGAACCACTTGATGAAAGACTGCCAGAGGCAGATTGGCTTCCAGATGATGATCCTGATTTGGAACCACTTGATGATGCACTACCAGATTTGGATGCACTACCAGATTGGGAACCAGAAGATGAAAGACTGCCAGAGGCAGATTGGCTTCCAGATGATGATCCTGATTTGGAACCACTTGATGATGCACTACCAGATTTGGATGCACTACCAGATGATGATCCTGATTTAGAACCACTTGATGATGCACTACCGGATCTGGATGCACTACCAGATTGAGAACCACTAGATGAAAGACTGCCAGAGGCAGATTGGCTTCCAGATGATGATCCTGATTTGGAACCACTTGATGAGACACTGCTAGAGTTGGATGCGCTACCAGATTGGGAAGCACTTGATGCAAGAGAGCTGGAGCCAGATTTACTTCCAGATGATGATCCTGATTTGGAACCACTTGATGAGACACTGCTAGAGTTGGATGCACTACCAGATTGGGAACCAGAAGATGAAAGACTGCCAGAGGCAGATTGGCTTCCAGATGATGATCCTGATTTGGAACCACTTGATGATGCACTACCAGATTTGGATGCACTACCAGATTGGGAACCAGAAGATGAAAGACTGCCAGAGGCGGATTGGCTTCCAGATGATGATCCTGATTTGGAACCACTTGATGATGCACTACCAGATTTGGATGCACTACCAGATGATGATCCTGATTTAGAACCACTTGATGATGCACTACCGGATCTGGATGCACTACCAGATTGAGAACCACTTGATGAAAGACTGCCAGAGGCAGATTGGCTTCCAGATGATGATCCTGATTTGGAACCACTTGATGATGCACTACCAGATTTGGATGCACTACCAGATTGGGAACCAGAAGATGAAAGACTGCCAGAGGCAGATTGGCTTCCAGATGATGATCCTGATTTGGAACCACTTGATGATGCACTACCAGATTTGGATGCACTACCAGATTGGGAACCAGAAGATGAAAGACTGCCAGAGGCAGATTGGCTTCCAGATGATGATCCTGATTTGGAACCACTTGATGATGCACTACCAGATTTGGATGCACTACCAGATTGGGAACCAGAAGATGAAAGACTGCCAGAGGCGGATTGGCTTCCAGATGATGATCCTGATTTGGAACCACTTGATGATGCACTACCAGATCTGGATGCACTACCAGATTGAGAACCACTTGATGAAAGACTGCCAGAGGCAGATTGGCTTCCAGATGATGATCCTGATTTGGAACCACTTGATGATGCACTACCAGATTTGGATGCACTACCAGATTGGGAACCAGAAGATGAAAGACTGCCAGAGGCAGATTGGCTTCCAGATGATGATCCTGATTTGGAACCACTTGATGATGCACTACCAGATCTGGATGCACTACCAGATTGAGAACCACTTGATGAAAGACTGCCAGAGGCAGATTGGCTTCCAGATGATGATCCTGATTTGGAACCACTTGATGATGCACTACCAGATTTGGATGCACTACCAGATTGGGAACCAGAAGATGAAAGACTGCCAGAGGCAGATTGGCTTCCAGATGATGATCCTGATTTGGAACCACTTGATGATGCACTACCAGATTTGGATGCACTACCAGATTGGGAACCAGAAGATGAAAGACTGCCAGAGGCGGATTGGCTTCCAGATGATGATCCTGATTTGGAACCACTTGATGATGCACTACCAGATCTGGATGCACTACCAGATTGAGAACCACTTGATGAAAGACTGCCAGAGGCAGATTGGCTTCCAGATGATGATCCTGATTTGGAACCACTTGATGATGCACTACCAGATTTGGATGCACTACCAGATTGGGAACCAGAAGATGAAAGACTGCCAGAGGCAGATTGGCTTCCAGATGATGATCCTGATTTGGAACCACTTGATGATGCACTACCAGATTTGGATGCACTACCAGATGATGATCCTGATTTAGAACCACTTGATGATGCACTACCGGATCTGGATGCACTACCAGATTGAGAACCACTTGATGAAAGACTGCCAGAAGCAGATTGGCTTCCAGATGATGATCCTGATTTGGAACCACTTGATGATGCACTACCAGATTTGGATGCACTACCAGATTGGGAACCAGAAGATGAAAGACTGCCAGAGGCGGATTGGCTTCCAGATGATGATCCTGATTTGGAACCACTTGATGATGCACTACCAGATTTGGATGCACTACCAGATTGGGAACCAGAAGATGAAAGACTGCCAGAGGCAGATTGGCTTCCAGATGATGATCCTGATTTGGAACCACTTGATGATGCACTACCAGATTTGGATGCACTACCAGATTGGGAACACTTGATGAAAGACTGTCAGAGCCGGAGATACTTCCAGATGATGATCCTGATTTGGAACCACTTGATGATGCACTACCAGATTTGGATGCACTACCGGATGATGATCCTGATTTAGAACCACTTGATGATGCACTACCAGATTTGGATGCACTACCAGATTGGGAACCAGAAGATGAAAGACTGCCAGAGGCGGATTGGCTTCCAGATGATGATCCTGATTTGGAACCACTTGATGATGCACTACCAGATCTGGATGCACTACCAGATTGAGAACCAGAAGATGAAAGACTGCCAGAGGCAGATTGGCTTCCAGATGATGATCCTGATTTGGAACCACTTGATGATGCACTACCAGATTTGGATGCACTACCAGATTGGGAACCAGAAGATGAAAGACTGCCAGAGGCGGATTGGCTTCCAGATGATGATCCTGATTTGGAACCACTTGATGATGCACTACCAGATCTGGATGCACTACCAGATTGAGAACCAGAAGATGAAAGACTGCCAGAGGCAGATTGGCTTCCAGATGATGATCCTGATTTGGAACCACTTGATGATGCACTACCAGATTTGGATGCACTACCAGATTGGGAACCAGAAGATGAAAGACTGCCAGAGGCGGATTGGCTTCCAGATGATGATCCTGATTTGGAACCACTTGATGATGCACTACCGGAATGGGAACCAGAAGATGAAAGACTGCCAGAGGCAGATTGGCTTCCAGATGATGATCCTGATTTGGAACCACTTGATGATGCACTACCAGATTTGGATGCACTACCAGATTGTGAACCACTTGATGAAAGACTGCCAGAGGCGGATTGGCTTCCAGATGATGATCCTGATTTGGAACCACTTGATGATGCACTACCAGATCTGGATGCACTACCAGATTGAGAACCAGAAGATGAAAGACTGCCAGAGGCAGATTGGCTTCCAGATGATGATCCTGATTTGGAACCACTTGATGATGCACTACCAGATTTGGATGCACTACCAGATTGGGAACCAGAAGATGAAAGACTGCCAGAGGCAGATTGGCTTCCAGATGATGATCCTGATTTGGAACCACTTGATGATGCACTACCGGATCTGGATGCACTACCAGATTGAGAACCACTTGATGAAAGACTGCCAGAAGCAGATTGGCTTCCAGATGATGATCCTGATTTGGAACCACTTGATGATGCACTACCAGATTTGGATGCACTACTGGATGATGATCCTGATTTAGAACCACTTGATGATTCACTACCGGATCTGGATGCACTACCAGATTGGGAACCAGAAGATGAAAGACTGCCAGAGGCGGATTGGCTTCCAGATGATGATCCTGATTTGGAACCACTTGATGATGCACTACCAGATTTGGATGCACTACTGGATGATGATCCTGATTTAGAACCACTTGATGATGCACTACCGGATCTGGATGCACTACCAGATTGAGAACCACTTGATGAAAGACTGTCAGAGCCGGAGATACTTCCAGATGATGATCCTGATTTGGAACCACTTGATGATGCACTACCAGATTTGGATGCACTACTGGATGATGATCCTGATTTAGAACCACTTGAAGATGCACTACCAGATTTGGATGCACTACCAGATTGGGAACCAGAAGATGAAAGACTGCCAGAGGCGGATTGGCTTCCAGATGATGATCCTGATTTGGAACCACTTGATGATGCACTACCAGATTTGGATGCACTACCAGATTGGGAACCAGAAGATGAAAGACTGCCAGAGGCGGATTGGCTTCCAGATGATGATCCTGATTTGGAACCACTTGATGATGCACTACCAGATTTGGATGCACTACTGGATGATGATCCTGATTTAGAACCACTTGATGATTCACTACCGGATCTGGATGCACTACCAGATTGGGAACCAGAAGATGAAAGACTGCCAGAGGCGGATTGGCTTCCAGATGATGATCCTGATTTGGAACCACTTGATGATGCACTACCAGATTTGGATGCACTACTGGATGATGATCCTGATTTAGAACCACTTGATGATGCACTACCGGATCTGGATGCACTACCAGATTGAGAACCACTTGATGAAAGACTGTCAGAGCCGGAGATACTTCCAGATGATGATCCTGATTTGGAACCACTTGATGATGCACTACCAGATTTGGATGCACTACTGGATGATGATCCTGATTTAGAACCACTTGAAGATGCACTACCAGATTTGGATGCACTACCAGATTGGGAACCAGAAGATGAAAGACTGCCAGAGGCGGATTGGCTTCCAGATGATGATCCTGATTTGGAACCACTTGATGATGCACTACCAGATTTGGATGCACTACCAGATTGGGAACCAGAAGATGAAAGACTGCCAGAGGCGGATTGGCTTCCAGATGATGATCCTGATTTGGAACCACTTGATGATGCACTACCAGATTTGGATGCACTACCAGATTGGGAACCAGAAGATGAAAGACTGCCAGAGGCGGATTGGCTTCCAGATGATGATCCTGATTTGGAACCACTTGATGATGCACTACCAGATTTGGATGCACTACCAGATTGAGAACCACTTGATGAAAGACTGCCAGAGCCGGAGATACTTCCAGATGATGATCCTGATTTAGAACCACTTGATGATGCACTACCAGATTTGGATGCACTACCAGATTGTGAACCACTTGATGATCCACTACCTGATTGAGAACCACTACCAGATTGAGATCCACTAGATGCAAGGCTACCAGATCCAGATTGTGAACCACTAGATGATCCACTACCTGATCTAGAACCGCTAACTGATTGTGATCCACTAGATGCAAGACTACCTGCTGCAGATAAGCTGGTTGAGCCAGTTATAACGTCTGGTTCGTCTGTAATGACTTCCCATCCTTCTGTTCCTTCTTTTATTTTGACTACGGCATTGTGGTTTTTGTGTATAAATTCATCGAAAGTTTCAACATTTAATCTAATTTCTTCATTGTTTCCATCGTTTGCTTCAATTATCAAATCTAATTCATCACCTGTTCCCCATCCTGTTGGAACACCGGTGGTATAGGCTAAGCCTGCAATAACCAATACAGCAATCGACAGAAAGCGCATCTTTCTGTTTTTCGCTCTAACTACTGTCTGTTATTCACGCTGAGCCTTATATACTCAAATTTTTTTTCTTATAAAAACATTGTTTTTATTACTGACAACAATACAGTTGTTATATTGTTTCTGTTATTGTTTTTACACAGTGCTTATACTTTATTTCCATTGTAATTTTTCTTACGTTATCTCATGCGTTTTATATTTTATGAAAAAGTATTTTCTTATTCAACAATGACTTGTTTATTAGTGTTTTCTTGCGACTTCATTCGTATGTCAATGCTAATATCAATTATATACATTTTTTTATTTCATTACCGGAAAACCTTACTATTTTTTATCTGGTTTTCTATTACCTGTACTCACTTGAATTGGAAAAATTATTATTCTTAATGTTTCTAATACAACAAAAACATATTTATTCTGTGAGACAGTATGTTTCTTAATATAATCAACATATGCATTTAAATTTCGATATCAAATATTGTAATATTCATTACTAAAAAATTTTATTATTCAGATTTTTAAATCCTTTCATATTTAAATTGTTACTTTTTATTATGTTTAATGTTTTTATCCTTAAATAACATAGTCTTAATCTTATACTGATTAATTAACGTCAATTTTATTTTTACTCGATTGTTTACTCTCAAAACACTACAGTGTAATTTTTTTTATAATAATATAATGCATCCCTTATCTAAATTTTTATTATTACAATTGTTTGTAGCTAAGTTATCCCCTGCTGCTGTATATTTCTCATCTAGATCTTGTCGTGTTTCATGCATGCTTGAATTACACGATCAAATCACAAAATATAATCTCATTTGAGCAGTTGTGTAAATAATAATAAATAAAAAAATTGCAGTCTTAAACTAAATAAAATAAGAATATGAATTTGTAAATAAATCAATAATTAAATAATGTAATTAGTCTTTATCATTAATCAGCTACAGTTTATACCATATTCAGTTGCATATTATTTTTTTTATTTTATTTTATATTGGTATAGTAATGAAGAAGTGATATAAACAATAACATAATTAAATTAATAACATCATTTATTAATAAACTAAAATATATTTATAAAATTTATAAAAATATTTTTCGATCAACCAATTTCAAAAAAAATAATGAAAAATATTTTTTTTTTTATTTTTTATTTACGCGAATATTGACATTTTTTTTTTGAAATAACAGTTTTATTTTTATGAAAAATTAAAATTTATTATTTATTTGTTTGAAATCGTTGTCAGTTTTTCATATTCAGACATTTTTCGTTATGATATCAATTAAGATTTTTAATTGAATTTTGATTGACAAACTTACCTTTATTGTTTGCAAAGCCGATTACGTGCCTTCGGCTATAAATAACATTGTACAGGCAATGATTTTCATTATAAAAATTAAAAAATCAACGTCGAGAAGATGTAATTGAACTAAAATTAAACAAAAAAAATATAACATAATATCTAAAGAAAAATAATAAGTTATTTTTGAGGAACTGTTTAAATTATAACTGGATTATAGAACAGGTAGAAAGGTATGCGGACTATTGAAAAATTTTTGTTAATCATTGATAATATTTCAATACGCTAACTTTTCTAGAGTTTTTCAGTACTTTTTTTTGGTCAAATACCTCTTTGATCATTTTATTAGCCTATTAGAAATTCAAAAAATTTCGCGAAAAAAAAAATTTGAATACTTCTTCAGTTATTATCTTTGCCTAATAAAAAATCAAAAATTTTCAAAAAATAAAAAATTCGAGTACCTCTTCGATCATTATATTCGCTTAATACGAATACAAAATTATATAACTCGAATTTTTGCGATAAATTTTAAGATATGTTACTATCGGTATATCGAAAGAAAAATTAATCCTAGAAAAAAAGTAGGAAATGAATCGAATACCTCTTTCCGAGTTCTACAACCCTGATACAACTCGATATTTTTACAATTTTTTTTGAAAGCCTCATGAATATTTTTTCAAAAAATATTAATCCTAGAAAATAATGAGAAGCAGCATCGAATACCTCTTTCCGAGTTCTATAACCCTGATACAACCCGATATTTTTACGATTTTTTTTGAAAGCCTCATGAATATTTTTTCAAAAAATATTAATCCTAGAAAATATAGAGAAGCAGCATCGAATACCTCTTTCCGAGTTCTATAACCCTGATACAACTCGATATTTTTACAATTTTTTTTGAAAGCCTCATGAACATTTTTTCAAAAAATATTAATCCTAGAAAATATAGAGAAGCAGCATCGAATACCTCTTTCCGAGTTCTATAACCCTGATACAACTCGATATTTTTACGAATTTTTTTTGAAAGCCTCATGAACATTTTTTCAAAAAATATTAATCCTAGAAAATAATGAGAAGCAGCATCGAATACCTCTTTCCGAGTTCTATAACCCTGATACAACCCGATATTTTTACAATTTTTTTTGAAAGCCTCATGAATATTTTTTCAAAAAATATTAATCCTAGAAAATATAGAGAAGCAGCATCGAATACCTCTTTCCGAGTTCTATAACCCTGATACAACTCGATATTTTTACAATTTTTTTTGAAAGCCTCATAAATATTTTTTCAAAAAATATTAATCCTAGAAAATATAGAAAAGCAGCATCGAATACCTCTTTCCGAGTTCTATAACCCTGATACAACTCGATATTTTTACAATTTTTTTTGAAAGCCTCATGAACATTTTTTCAAAAAATATTAATCCTAGAAAATATAGAGAAGCAGCATCGAATACCTCTTTCCGAGTTCTATAACCCTGATACAACTCGATATTTTTACGATTTTTTTTGAAAGCCTCATAAATTTTTTTCAAAAAATATTAATCCTAGAAAATATAGAGAAGCAGCATCGAATACCTCTTTCCGAGTTCTATAACCCTGATACAACCCGATATTTTTACGATTTTTTTTGAAAGCCTCATGAATATTTTTTCAAAAAATATTAATCCTAGAAAATATAGAGAAGCAGCATCGAATACCTCTTTCCGAGTTCTATAACCCTGATACAACTCGATATTTTTACAATTTTTTTTGAAAGCCTCATGAACATTTTTTCAAAAAATATTAATCCTAGAAAATAATGAGAAGCAGCATCGAATACCTCTTTCCGAGTTCTATAACCCTGATACAACTCGATATTTTTACAATTTTTTTTGAAAGCCTCATGAACATTTTTTCAAAAAATATTAATCCTAGAAAATATAGAGAAGCAGCATCGAATACCTCTTTCCGAGTTCTATAACCCTGATACAACCCGATATTTTTACGATTTTTTTTGAAAGCCTCATGAATATTTTTTCAAAAAATATTAATCCTAGAAAATATAGAAAAGCAGCATCGAATACCTCTTTCCGAGTTCTATAACCCTGATACAACTCGATATTTTTACGATTTTTTTTGAAAGCCTCATAAATTTTTTTTCAAAAAATATTAATCCTAGAAAATATAGAGAAGCAGCATCGAATACCTCTTTCCGAGTTCTATAACCCTGATACAACTCGATATTTTTACAATTTTTTTTAAAAGCCTCATGAATATTTTTTCAAAAAATATTAATCCTAGAAAATAATGAGAAGCAGCATCGAATACCTCTTTCCGAGTTCTATAACCCTGATACAACTCGATATTTTTACGATTTTTTTTGAAAGCCTCATAAATATTTTTTCAAAAAATATCAGTCCTAGATAATATAGAGAAGCAGCGTCGAATACCTCTTTCCGAGTTCTATAACCCTGATACAACTCGATATTTTCACGATTTCTTTATAAGCCATACGTTGTATTATTCGAGAAAATAGTCAGCAGTTTATAATTAATTAATTTTAATATTTAAATATTTTCAAAAAAAACATCTTAAACATTTGGAATTTTTCAGTTTTCTTTATTACCAAGCCTATAAACATATTTGAATTAAATTCATGTTTAACCATAAAATTATAGGGTTTTACAATATAATGTATAATCAATTTTGGTTCTCTGCATAAAGGTGGAAACCAATTCATTAAAAATAATATTAAAAAAAAAAAACAAAATAAAATAAATGAAAATTTAATATATTCACTCAATTTTCACATAATTTTAATTTTCATTTTATCACAATGCGGAACAACGACATTAGGGTAAACTTAATTTCTAACACAATTTTTATTTTTTATTAATGCACAAATATAATCGTCGAATCAAAGTGCTTTTTTTTCTATCTTTTTATACTTTCTAATACATGATAATGTATTATTATTTTTGATTCACGATTACGTCCAGCGTAAAAAAAAAAAACATAAATAAATAATTTATTAAAAAATCAAAATGAAAAAAAAAAAAAAAACAATTACAAATAATTAGTTCACTTAAATAGTGCCTATATCATTGAATTTTATAATTAGAAAAAAATAATATTTATATATTTATATTCGAACAAATAAAAAAGATGAAAATTATTATTTTTAAAAATTAATTAAAAATCATCAAATGTAAATAATACTATTTTTTTTTATTATTTTTTTTTTTTTCATTTAATAAATTAAAAAACTACAATTGAAGACAGTTGTATTTCCATGATTAATTTTCTTAATAATATGTCATTAAATTTGTTTTTTTTTTTTTGATATATTTGTTATCAATAAAATTAATTTTGATAACAATTATTACTGATTACTATTTTTTTCTACTTTTATAGTATTTAATTTATATATCAAACTGATTTATTTGTTTTATTATTTTCATGTTAGTAAATCTTATAAACTATTATAAATTGTAGTTTGTACTTGAATTCAATTAATTCCTGAGATAAGGACTCGAAAAAATGTCCAATATATGTATTTTATTTATTTTATTGTTATTTTTTATTTTAATTAATTAATTTATTTTAATAAATTTATTGAATATATTAGTACGAAGGTAACTATCGTTCAACATTAATTCTCACATGAAAATGAAATATTTACACAATCTTATATGAATTTTCTATTGTTATTTATTTTTATTTTATTATTTTCCTTTAACGCTCTTTGTACAAGAGTTATTATAAGAGGTAGTGTTTGTACTTCTGTGACGTAATATTGTATTTAATCAATTATCTTATGAAATAATAAAAAAATTTTTTATCAAAGCAATTTTATTATTTATTTGCTTGTAAAATAATTTTTCATAAATTTTTTTTATCATGAATTTCATTATTATTATTATTAATTTTTTAGCTCGTTTATAAATTAATAAATAAAAAAAAAAAAAAAAAAAATTTAATTTATTTATTTTACTTTTTTCCTGATTTTAATTTGAACATTGCTTTTACAATATTCAATTTATTATTTTATATTATAAAAATTGTTGTTTTAAATATTATTTTATTTATTTATTCATTTTTTTTTTTTTTTTTTGTAGTTTACTAGCTTTGTACTATATTTTTTGATCAATTATGATCATTTTTATTTCCCTTAATCGACGCCCCGCAATGTGATCTATCATTAAAGTTATGAGTGCAATGTTATTTAATTTTTATTAACTAATTTGTTTTTTTTTTTTTTTTTTTTTATATTTTTCAGACAATTATTTATCTATTTTTATTAATATAATCTCGATTTACTATTACGCCAAGACCGTTCATTGACTATCGTTATTTATATTATGTTTTTTTTATTTTTTTTTTTAAAACATTTTTATTTATTTTTTCTAATAACCAACTGACAAATTGAGATTCAAATAATTATATAAATACTATTAGGATGTTATTAAAAAAATTATTATACTATAATAGAAATAAAATAATTATTTTTTAAATAACAATATTATTGTTAATTATTTATGTATATGAATTGTTGTAACTACTGTACAAATATTATTGTAAAATATCTAGGAAAATATTGAAAATTGTTACTTATTAAATTGTTACAATGATTAGTTTTTTAAAAATTGTAATTCTTTTAATTTTTTTTAATGATTTTATTCGTTTTAAATTGAATCAGTCAACATCCTAATAATATTCACATAAAAATTTGATCAAAAGTCAGATTGAGTCAACTGTGACAATACATATAATTTTTTTTTTGTCTATGAGGCAATATGATTGCTCATTTGCTACTCGTTTATTATATATAAATCTGACCTTTGAATAAATTTTAGTTACAAATAAATGCACTGTTTTTGTATTTTGTTATTATTTACAATAACTATTTGAATTATTTATTAATGATATCTCATGATACAATAAAAAATTAGTACGATATTATTTTTCATTAAATTTCAAAATAAATAATTCAAATGTTATCCTTATTGGAGAACAAAAAAATAGCTTTATAATTGTTTAGCTATTAAATTTTATATTTAAAAATTATTATAGGTCAGATTATTATAGTTTAATATTTCGTGCAAAATTGTACAAATTATGTTTTACAAAAGCATATAACCAGCATATTTAAAATAATATATATTTATATTGAATATAAAATTATTTAATTTTTATAATAAATTAAAATGATTTTATTTATTTGTATTATATAATTTTAATTCAATAAAAATTAAATAAAAAATATATTTAATTAATAAAATTATAATATATTATTATAAATAAAATCACTGTAATTTAAATTTAATTATAATTAATCAAAAATAAAATTTCTGGTTTATGCTTATGTATATTATAATGAAAGATAATATTATTTTATCTTTGAATAAATTTGATGAAAGATAACAATGAATGACAACAATTAATTTATATTTATAAACATTCATTTTGTTTTTAAAGAATTTGTGTAATTTTTTTTTTGTAGTTTTTCTTTTTTTTTTTTTTTTTTTTTTTTTTTTCGAAATTGGTCTCCATAAAATATTTTTTTTGTTTTTTCATTTTTAATTAAATTGTTTACACCATTTTATAGTCCACATTGAAAATTATTATAATATTTTATTTATTTTGTATTACACTGATTCACCGAGATTTTTAATCTTAGCAACAAATAATAATAATACTTATTTTAATTTTACTACAAAAGGACTTGAGGTGTAAACATTTTTTAATTTATATTTTTTTTCATTTTGTTATTATTGGCTTTATCAAATTTTGTATCATTTTTTGCGACATTGATAAAGCCTTTAATCAGTAGAGACATTAGATTGATTCAAAAATAAATATATATGTTATTATTTTTTTAAAATTTATATATGATAAAATGATTTTAGTCTTGATTTTATAGCCAAATGCTTTTTTTTAATAAAGATAAATTTATATTTTAGACATCATTTTATCAGTTATAAATTTAAAAAACAATAAATATGTAAATTTTTTTTTTGAATCAGTCTGTAGACACACATTATATTAACAACATGCAACATATTAATCTAATATATATCGTGATACAATAATTCAACGGTAATTAACCGTATTATTTTTTTTTTTTTGTTTGCCAAATATTTTTTTCAAAATTTCATTTTTTTTTTATTTGTCTTAAAAATACTGTGACGATTTTTCATCAAATCGACAATAATTATTTGACAATATTTACTTAAATTTCATTTTCTAAATTTTAAATTTATATAATATTAAATCGAAAAGTTTTTTTTTTCTTTTTTTTTTGGAATTATTTCCTGGAGTTCGATAAATATCGAAAAAAAAAATTATTGACAATATTAACGTCAAAAAATGAAGCAATTTTTTTTTTGTTTTTTTTTATTTTTTTTTTTTTTTTAATATAATAAAAGAACAAAGAAATCTGTAAACGTAACTAATCAAAAAATTTTATGTAAAAATAATAATAATAATAAATATTTTATAACATGTGTTTGTGATATTTCATCAAACATTTGAAACAAATAAAATGAAAAATAAAAAAAAAAAAAACTATTTAAAAATAAATTGTTTAAACAAATTAATATTACTTGAATTGTTTATAACAAAAAAAAATAATAATTAAAAAAAATTATGAATAATAAAAAATATTAAACTACTTAAGTGATAGATGAATATTTTACATCGATCATGTCAATTTTCCTGCTCGAAATTTTTTGTTTTTAACCAATTTTCACATACATTTATATGAATTTTCATATGTTTTTAATCCAAATTATTTTTTATCATTTAATTTTTAAACTTTTCCTTTTCTCCAAACACTTTTAAACAAAATAATAATATATAAAAAAAAAAAAAAAAAAAAAACAAAAAACGTTATATGAAGTTAATCTAATTTTTTTTTTTTTAAATTAAATTTTATCTTATACGTAATTTAATATTCATACGTAATCTAAATTTTTTTTTTGCTTTTCGCTATGTGCACTATTTAATTTTTTTTTTTTTTTATTTTTTTAATTTTTTTTTTCGTTTTTTTTTTTAAATTTTTTAATTATTTTCCATTAGTTTTTGTATATTAATTAATAAATCTAATATTTTGTAATTTTTTTTTTTTACCAATGAATGTTTTGCATACGCACAATAATTTTTTAATTAAATTATTAATTTATATATTCAATCAAAATAGATTGTTGATAATTATTTGAAATATTTCTATAAAATACTTTAATTTATTTTTGATAATATTATATTTATTTTGAGGTTTTATTTTGTGTTTAATTAATTATTTTTAATTATTTTTGTTACGTATAAATTTTTTTTTTGTCTGTATGAATTTCGATTATCTATTTATTATTTATAATATATATTTAATATATTATTTTTTTGTGCAAGGAGTCAGGAAAAGAGTTTTCTAATAACGTATTTTATTATACGTGCACATAACGTTTTTTTTTTTTTTTTTTTTTTTTTTTTTTTGTGGGTTTTACACAAAATTATTCACAGATCAACAACGTGGATTTTTACTAAATCACAATACAGTCATCAGCATATATAATTCATTTGTACTTTTCATTATTAGTACTACTTTATACATTCATTCATTTCATTTATACATTCATTTAATTCATACTATATCGTCAATTTAATATTATGACATTATTTGTATTTTTTTTTAAATAAATTATCTATTTGCAAACTTCATGAAACAATTATTTTTGTTTTTTTTGTTTTTATTTATTTATTTTTTTCTATTATTTTATATGGAATATGTTTAGCAAATAATATGATTTGATATTTATTTATTTGGTTCTTTATATTATTAATATTATCAAATTATATTATTTGTTTGAAAAAAAAATTTAAAAAAAAAAAAAAGTAATATTATTTTTAAATTTTGTTAAACCGACGAAATTATTTTTTAAGTTTATAATTAAAGTCAATTATTTATATATGAATCAAATCTTGTTGTAAATTTTTTTTTTTTTTTTTTTCATTAATTATCAATGAATTAATTGGCTAAGTTTATTATAAATAAATATTTTTATTTATTGACAGAATGTTCCCTGTACTTTGATGAAAAATAATAATAAAAAAACTATATATTGTGAGGTAGTAGATTTACATTTTGTTCTTTGTTATATAATATTTATATTATTTTTTTTAATTATGAATTTGGCAGCTTTATGTATTTATTTATTTTTATTATTATTTTTAATATTTGTAATTTTATAAAAAGAAATAAATCTGTTGCACCTTGTGACTTGTATATAAACACTAAATAAAATTCTATTATATCTATTGACTTTTATAAACTCATGAAGCAGATATTTAACTTTAATAGACTATTATTTTTTATTTTATTATAAAATATTTATTTTAATGAATTTTAATGTATTTAAAATTGTGATATTGCTTATAGTTTTTATTTTATTTAAATATATTTGTGAACTGTAAATACTTTGCAATATTTTTAAAGCCAAGTTGGCAATAAATAAACTGTTTTTTTTTTCTTTATAATGATTATGATATTATAATGCATGAGTATAATTACTCTTTAGACATATGAAAAATATAAAGGCACAATATTTCTAGAAAATTTAAATATCCACTATTTTTTTTTTTTACTGTAAATTGCAATATTTATTTATTTATTTCAAGCAATCAATTTATTATTTTATTTAACTCATTTTTAATTGACTATCTTTTTTTTTTTTTTTATTCTTTTTATTTATTTATTTTTTTCAATAACTTATTTATTATAAATCTTGACTATTGCATTTTATATTTTTATTATACAATTAACTATAAATTCACCTACAAAATTAGTATAGAAAAAAAAAAATTTATGATTTATTTAAAATACTCAATTTAAACAATAAAATATTATTTGTTTTTTTTTTTAAATATTTTAATAATCATAAATTTTTTTTTTTATACTTTTATTTTGACAATTAGTTAATTATATAATTAAAAAAAAAATATTTTATTATACAAAAAATCAATGACAGAGTTTAATAAACACCATATTGATTTTTAATATCAAAATTTAACTGTTTGTTTTTTTTTTTTTTATTTATTTTATAAATTTTCTAGTAAACACTGTTATTATGTAACAAACATAGTATTGACATTGTTTCAAATTTATAAACTCATCTTTTTGAATGAAAAATAAAAAAAAAAAATATACAATAAAACAAAAAGAATAATTGATCAAATTAAATGTCATTGAAAAAATTTTACTTCATAATTTTTAAATAAAATAAAAATAAAAAAAATAATAATTTGTAATAATAAAGAACTTCTGTCAATTTTTTTTCTCCTTTTTTTTTGAGTTGATTGATTGATTGATTGGTTTTTTTTTTTTTTTTTTGTAATTTATGTTGGCACTTTTTATGTAATTATTTTTTGTAATTATATGTTTTGCCCATCATTCTATTGTTCTAAGTACTACATGATCAGTTCAACTGGACGTACAGTAGATATATATATATTATTTATTTATTTATTTATTTATCGTTATTAATTTACTATTTTTTTTATTTCATTTAATGTTGCTAGTCTTATAGAAATTGAATATTGTTATCATGGCAGTTTTCGGCTATCTGTATTCAATATAATATAAAAAGTTTATTTATTTTTTGTTATTTTTGCATATATATATTTAATAAAATTATCTTTAATTATTTCTTTTTTCTATATTTGTTTCTATTTTGTTTTTTTTTTTTATCTGCAGCAGTCCGTTCATCACTTTTTTTATTTTATTTATGTATATTTACATTATATAATCATTATTATTGATTAAAATTATCATTTATATAGTCACAGATTATAAATACGGTAATGTAAAAAGTTATGAAAACAAATATAAACAAAAAATAAAATAAATAAAAAAAATATTTTCTTTTCTTTTTTTTTTTTTTTTCTTTTATAAAAAAAAAAGTTGATAAATTACCTGAGTTTTATTGTGTTTGCAATTTTTATATTTATAATAATATATGAACTCTGTCACTTTCATCATCAATCATTCAATAACATACACCTATGATCTCATAATCATAAAATAGTTCATTCAAACTATTTAAATTCTTTTTTTTTTTTAAATTTTTTCTTTTCTTTTTTAATGTTTTTCTTGATATATATTATTTTTTTTTAGCTAAGCTTAAAAAAATTATATATTATAACAATTAAAGAAAAGATTTTTTTTAAAAAAAAGAAAAAAATTTACATAGTTTTATATGACTTTTATTTATTTATTTATAGTTATTATATAGCCACGTATAAAACGCATCAATTTTTGAATAAAAGTAATTATCGAGTTTAACAAACTTTACTTGACAGTTGCACTTTCATTGACTAGTTTTGTGATTTTGTTATATTTTATTATTTTTCTCTTTTTTATTTTAAAACAGCATTATATTTTTTTTCTTTTATTTATTTTTACCTATCAATATTAATCAAGTTTATTTTGTTTTTTTTTTTTTTCTATTTTAAATTATTTTGACAATAATAGTTTTTTTAATACTATTGTTTTGTCTTTATGTGCACATTATTAATGTTTGTTTATGGTTTATTTATCATGTCTATTGATAATATTTATAAGTTTTCTTATATATTATTATATTTTTATCCTGAAAAATATTGAGGTAAAACCTTTATTATTTAATAATAATCAAGAGGTAGATATTAATATAAAATAAACATATGCAAATAAATCAGAGAGATTTTTGTAATATAAAATAAAAAATTAAAAAAAAAAAAAAAAAAAAGAGAAAAGTTTATAGAAGGAAGGTCAACAGGTAACTGTAGTAAGGTATCACCATTCTTGGTCATAAAACAATAAAGAGATTATGAACCAAATTTTTTTTTTAAATTATGGCTCATCAAGTAGCTGAATATTCCATTTTTTTTTTTTTCTTCTTTTTTTTTATTTGGAAGCCGGCTTCTCTTATTTTTTTATTCTTGTTTTAAATGATTTACTTTTTTTTGTTTCTCAGTATAATATTATACTTTTTTTTTATTCTTATAATTGAGTATCCAATCCAAGAATTTATTTATTGTGGTACTGTATCAGCAACTTGATGAGTTGCCGTTTGAAATGCTTTTATGCTCATTTCATTTTTATGTTCACGTGCGATATGTCGTCTAACTGTATTGTTTCTTGTAAATGTACGTGAGCAAAATGGACATGATACTCTTATTCCTTGATGACGTTGTCTTACATGAGCACGAAGATTCGTTTCATATCCATATAAACGATCACAAAATGGACATTTGAGCTTTTTACCTATGAAAAAAAATAAATAAAATAAATAAATAAATATAAAAATACATTAATAAATATTACAAGATGACGAGATAATTCTTTTAATCATTAAATAGATTACAGTTTATATGTGTGTTAATCTCATGGTAATTTTATTATTTTTATTTTCTACCAAGGTCTGTGGATAAGTGCCTGGGCATTCCCTGCATTGGGCTCATTCGACCAACCATAATGGTAGAAAAAAAAAAAACATACAAATCCGTAAATCGATCCAACATTTACAGACAGACATTTTCAAATATATACATATATATTTTTTTTTTGCATTTATTTCTTTAAAATATAAACGTTTTTTTTTTAATTGTTATTTTTTTAAATTAATTGTACAATCAAGTCTGTTTTATAACACACCCTATGCAAAAAAAATCAGTCGAAAATATTGATCTGTAAATGTTGGATGCAATTATGAATTTTTTTTTTTTTTTTTGTCATCAGAGTTTGTATAATACATTTCATTGATTTCCCCTGACATACTCGACATACAATAATAAGAAAAAAATAAAAAAATAAAAAATAATTAATTATTAAACAACAATAATAAAATATTATGTATAAATTATTTTCTAGTTCTTCAATTGAACACACGACATAAGCGCTGTTAACAAATCTATAATAAAAAAAAAAAAAAAAAAAAAACGAACACACCTAATATCAAGGTCTTGAGATTTTATCAGTTTTCAAGTCATAGATTTTTATATTAAATATTTAAAATTAATATAATTTTATTTCATTAAATATTGTAAAAATTATTTCATTTATTAATATTTATAATTATTAAATAATTGTATTTAAATTATTAAAAAACAATTTGATTATTTTAAATTTTTTAATGATAACGTATTTCGATCATATCATTTGATATTTTATTTTATTATAAATATGACATTAATAATATTAAAAAATATTTTAATTATGAATTTTTGCTGATACTATATTACAATAATATATACAATTGTAGATAACGTAAATGAAAAATAGCACCAGCGCATACAATGTTCTGGTCTGCGTCGATCAATATGCAGCATAGCGACAGAAATACTGTATGAACTCTACAACGTAGGGGCTTACTTTGAAATTACTCTTTCCTGACGATATTTAAGGTCGAACTGAAAGTATTTTGTGATACGAAATATAAAGGGTAAATTTTGTATGCGTACAAAATATAACACGAATAACGTCCATTTTATTTTTTCATTAAAATAACAAAATCAAGTATGAAAATAATGCAAGCTTCACTAAACATTAGAATATTTTTTTTTTTAAATTTAAATTACATGTAAATCATTTGATAAATTATTTAAATTAAAAAAAAATTAATTTAAAATTATTATTATTATTTTTTCTTTAAAAAATTTAAAACAAAACTCTTACTATCTTGACTGACTCTTTGCTAGTATCCTTGACAGAAACAGATTTTTTATAATCTCAAGGTAAAATTGAATTAGTAATTGAGTATAATCAGTCGGTTATTATTCAAAGCAAATAATTAACTCTATTAACTTAACTCAAATCGATAGTAAAACTTTGTTCCAACAATAGAAATTAACAATCGAAATAAACTAAATAAATTTCGAAATAATATACTAAACAAATTATTCTAGATATTTTAAATTAATATTTAATAAAATAATAAAACTTACCGTCTGGTGTACTGACTGTTCCTGCTTTGTTAATTTTTGAATTCCATTTAGCTGGTGTCGTTGGTGCTGGACTAAGATCAGGTGTTGGAGGATGAGTAAGTGGTCCAATACTTTGATTATATGATGTTACATTATGTTTTTGTTCACTAGGCATAACATAATTACCAGTATCATAATTACGTCCACTTGGATAAACTTCATTAGTCAATCTTTCAGCTAATTTATCCGTCCTGTCACGATCATTTAACATTACTGGCTCTTGTTTTATTCGCAAATCTATAATTAATAATATAAAAAAATTCCAATTATATATTTTAATACAAATAAAAAAAAATTAATTGTAACATAATCATTATCAAACTCATTATAAAATTATGTAAATTATTAAATACCTTCAGCTACACTTTCTTTATGTTCACCATTTCCTTTTTCTTCAGATCTTTCACGTTCAAGTTCACGTTCTAATTCTGTGGGTGTATGAGGTGCAGTATGTGGATGAGTTGAGTTTTCTGATGGATGAGTAAATGGTTGATATAAATGATTTTCAAGTAACAATTGATGTGGTGCAGAAGCTGGACGAAATGCAGCACCATCTCTCAGTACACTTACTCGACCAAGTGCATCCATTTCATTAGGTGATCTATAAATATTATTAAAAAAATTTAATAATCTTTTTCATAAACAACAATAATATATGTATTTAAAAGCAAAAAAAAACACTTACTTCATTAACCTCGCTCTTTTTTGAGGACTCTCATAATAATGAGTTGAATTATACATATTAGGTACAGCATAATTTGGTGCTGGTGATGAAACTGGTGTTGATTCTTCTTTTAATACTCTGTTATTAGTTACATCCGCTTCTATAACTTCAGCATTCGTATTCGTATTACTGGATTCAACTGATGAATTATTATTTTCTGCTGCATGTCGATGTGCTACTGCTAATTTTTCATGTTCAATTGATAAACCTTTGACCTAAAATTAATTTCAAATTAAATTTTTCATATCATAAGTGGTTATTTTTGTTGTTAGTTTTTCTTTTTCATTTGATTTTTTTTTATACGTACTTGAAGACACTCTGCTGCTTTTAAAAAAGAACTTAATGATTCTTGTGACACATGAACTTCACCTCTGTACATGAATTCAAGTAATGATGCCATATTTTGTGCACTAGTACCATCAAGAATAACAATAAGACCAGCTGGTGATGGTGGCATGCCTTCAAATAATTCTTGAAAATGTTTACTACATGCTGCCAAAATTAATCTGTGTGCTTTAAACGTCACACCTAAAATTAAAAAAAAAAAAAAATATTATAAAAATAAAATCACATATAGATTGTAAGATAAAAATATAATGTAAAAATTAATTTAACAAAATTATTTTAAATGGCATAATGAGGTATAATTAAAAGTTATACAATTAATATTTTATTATTCATGTTTATTTTATTTATTTTTATACAATAGTTTGATTAATCCAAGTATCATGCTGACTTGAGAAATTGTTTTTTTTTGGATATTATGAAAGTTAATATAAATGAGACCAAGCATAAACTACGCATGTCACTTGATCTATCTTTTAAAACGTGTACCACGACAAACACAAAATGATAAATACATATATACAAATGCATTATCAGATGTGTTAGTAAAAAATATTGTGAATATATATATAGGCGATGGTTTTTTTTGCAAGGGCCAATGACCGAATGATTTCATCAGCGCGTGCTTCCGTAGGCGGTTTACGGTATTTGCCGTACAATGTTTTTTTTTTTAAATTTCATTTGTTTTTGTCACCAATATTTAGCTAATTTTTATATTGTTTTTATGCATAATTATTTAAATATATAAACAAATAAATATAATTTATTTAAAAATTTTATATAAATTTAAAGCTTTTTTTTTTAAATAAATATATATCAGACATGTTTGTATTTATATTCGTTTTTTTGCCATTTTGCAGCTTTTAAAAAATATATATTATCGCAAATATTTATAACAGATGATTTTTTTTTTATTTACATTTGATTAAGAAATCTTGAACTCTCACATAAAATAAAAGTGCATCAATCGAAAATAAAAAAAAATGAGTGGAAATTTCCATTATCTGTGTATAACTTTGTGCTGAATTTGTAAAGAGAGACAAAAATGTTTTTTTTTTTTTTAACTTTATACATAAAAAAAAGGAATTAATTTAATATTTTTAATTTTTTCTACATTTTGGATTTTTAGAAATATAAATATAACAATATTCAAAAAAAATTAATTTATTATTATTTCAATGTATTGTTAAAACTATATATATTTCTAATTTTAACAACACAAAAGTGCAGTAAAAGATATTGAGTCATATACCGAGTTCCCGGTTCGATCCCAGCCTTCGACACTAATTCAAATATACTATGCTGCACATTTTTTCTTGGCTATTTTTAAACTATTATTCGAATTTTAAATTTAATATTTATATTTTATATTATTAGTAGATAAAATTACATTTAAAATTGCAAAAGAGTTAGGCAATTAAAACTTTATATAAAAAATTTTGTAATAAATGTATACAAATAATAAAAAAAAAAAATTATCTATATAATATTCATACAAAATTTTCATTCGATAGTAAATAATAAAGTCAACAACAAGTATATAAATAATAAAAGATGAATTACTTTGTATTTGTATAGATAAAAAAAAATAAAAAAAATACATATAGAATTAAAGATAAAACATATCATAATCACAATCAAAAACAAAAATGAAATAAAATAATATATATAATACAAATTTTATCTTTATTTATTGCCACGTGCGAATAGTTGATTACAGTACAGGGTCTTGCATATGTCTTCAACAAATATTTTATTTTTTTATATACGTAATGGTGCGTTGATCTGCGCATTCATGTTTATTTTTCAAAATACGTTATCTATATATATCAATATATAAAAGAGCGTGTATAAAAAAAAACAGAGTATATTATTATTAAACAACAATAACAATTATAGAAATAATAATAACAATAATAATAACACTAATAATAAATAATCTTGTGTCTTTTGCCAATCGGAAAAGGAAGAGATTGCTGTGTGTTAGTGGGGTCATTGCTCTGGCAAGGCCGATGCAGAGTTTGCGAAACTCTTAAGCGCGTTTGCTTGATATATAATATATTTTCTAATTTTATTTTATTTTATTTTTTTCTTTATTTTATATTTTTTTTTTCCGGGCCAAGCTATCCACACGAACTTCTACCAAGTTGTTTTCGGCCAATAGCTGTGTGGGATGGTTAAACCAAGGCCACTCCTGTTCTCTGCACATGCCGGCACGATGCAAAGATATTCAACTCAAAGAAAAAAATAAAAATATATATGTATATATCTAAACACATGTACCTAATTTATATATATTTTTATTCATAAAAATTATATAAAATTATAGATTGTGTAAAATTTTTGATTGGTCTGTTTATTATTGAGTAAAATAACAAAAAAAATATATATATATATATGTATATACTTATAGTTGAATTTTTTTTTTAGATATATTAATATATCAAAAAGAAAAAAAAATAAATGCGCAAACTATTAAGTACTTTCATAATACCTTAATATACATATGTATACGTATAATACATGACGCAAGTGTCAAATACCAAAGTGTACTCAATAACATTAATAAAAAATAATAATATTACTTGAATCAAGTAATCCCTTGATTTGTCTCTTGTTATGTATCATACTATAATATATGTATACATGTATGTTTATGTAAACATACATAGAAAAACATATATACTATTATAAATTATTGCTGACATGAAATGCCTCATATATTTATATGTATTTCTGTTTGGGGCGACGGAAAGGTTACCATTTCATATATAATATACAGTATGTTATCAATCTGTATTGCCCTACCCCTTACCCCTTACCCTTTACCCAGAGGAAAAAAAAAAAATAAATGTTATCATCGTAAAAACAAATTATTTTAGTCTTTCAAAAAGAAAAAACTTTTTAAATTTTTATTATTATTTTTTTCTTTAATTAAAATATTTTATATATATTGCAAAAAATAATTTGAAATAGTTATATAAAAATTAATTAGTTTGAATGAAAAACAAAAAACAAATTTAAACGATATTATAATTTTTTTTTGAGCTCATCAAGTATTTGGTTTGAAAAAAGTTAGAAAAAAAATTAACTTGCTTATGATCTATGATAGATTCTAATATGTATGTGTTTATATATATCTATAAATACATATATAATTATGTTCAAGGACAAGACCCTCTACAATTCCATGTAGAACAGGAAGAGAAGAAGTGTAGGAAGCAACAAAAAAATGCTAAAAAAGCAATAAGAAAGAGAGAGATAGATAGATAAATAAAAAACAAGAGAGACAAAGAGCAAATCGATTCGAGGTCACACGCGCAATGTCAACGTACTCTCACTAACATCCTGTTGCATCACGATTGGGTTAAAATTCGCATGAATTTATTTATAATTATATAGTTTATATGTTATAATACATTGATTATGCATTAAGGTAGTTCATTAAATAATAATTTTTTTATAAAAATTAAAAATTAAAATTGTAATATTATAGGTATATGATTAAACATAATAGTTGTGTTTTTTTTCTGTTTTTTTCTAATATATTTAATAGCTGATTCAGCAATCAAAAAAGTATGCGGCAAAAAATCATCAATTTTGTGCCAGTCATTGTGAGTTAGCGTGAACAAACTATAGCAAATATATGTGTACGTAGATTATATTGCCACTTTGTTGTTATTTTTTTATGTAGTTTATAATATGTATATATATTTAATCTATTCATCTCTTGTGAAATCTCATTATTATTATAGCTAACTATTTCTTTATTTACAACTTTCACCAGCTTATTTAAAAAATACAGATTTGTGATTAACTATTACATTTTTTTTTTCTTCTGAAGAAGAAGAAGAAAAAGAATAGTTATTATACTCAAACAAACTTAAGAATAAAAAATTCATTTCATAGACAAAGAGAATGTTTTTTTTTTTTTTTTAACATAAAGAATTCTTTTTGCTAGAAGAAGGACTATTCTCGATGGAAAACCTGTATGGGTCAATTCTATAGATGAGTTTTTTTTTTCAATATGTACATATTAAATGAACAAAACATGTGGTTAAAATCTATTGGCTATAATTAACCATATCTAAAAGTTAGCACAAATAAAATGTATATAGCTAGACTATACTATACATAGACTTTACCTGCATCATTTATTTTTCTTAAACTATTATAAAAATTCTATAAAAAAATAACAAGCTAAATTATCAAAGGGTTTAAAGAGTCTTGACTGATTGACCATGTATAATCAAGTCGTATATGCATCATAAGGGTTGCTAAGGCTATATACATACTACCTTAAACTTTCTAACCTTTTTTTAAAAAAAAAATCAACACCAAAGTCACTATAATTTCAGTGCGCTACTTTATTAGTGTTCAATAGGATGAACACTTGAATTCATGCACTACCTCTCCCCTTCTTTTATAATACTGTGCAATTTTATTTTTTTTCGCTTTTATAAATACTTTATCGATAAAAAAAAAAAAAAAAAAAAATTAATTAATAATTTTCAAAGAAATCAAAGCATAATAATCTATTCATTATTTCCACTTCAGCCAACAACTTTTTTAATTTAATAAATCGATTTTACATTTCAAATATTTAATTTTAGTAGCCCGGCTATTTACTCGCATATATGCATACACTCTATTGGCTAAAGAATGACACAGCTTCCTCCCACTACACTTTTTTTTTCTTTTTCTTTTAACGCATACATTCGTTCCGTGTAAATTTTTAGCGAATCCGTAAGCATAGAAAATCCCCACTTTGCCTTTATCCAATTGGATGATGATATCATTTTAACAATAACTTAACCTCAAAAATTTTAAATTATTTATTTTTTATATTTTATATATTATAAAAACAACGGTAAAAAATTATTTAGTATTTTTTTTTTCAAAGTGTATTTTATCAAGGATAATCTAATATATAATTACAACAATATTAATTTATATTAAACAAAGAAAACTACTCTATATTATTCAAAACTGTAATAATAATATTATAATTTAGTTTAAATAAATTTATCATAAAAAGAGTCTATGATGACACTTAGATAAATATCTTTGTTAGTAGCAATGGCTTAACTATTTTATCGTTATATATTTTTTTTATTTCTCTTTTTAGCCTTGGAAATGACGTTAATAATTCACACGTGCAAGGAAGCAGAAACGAAAGTGTTTTTGTATATATATATACATCCGTCTCTATAAAACCATGTATGATAGCTGTGGGGTATTTGACCTACTATAGTTACTGTGCTTCTGCTTCTATATACTATTGTCAAATACTCATGAACCATATAATAACGATGTCACTATTATTTTTGACTGATATCTTATTAAAACACAAGTGGTTATTTACATATATATATTATTTTTCAACTTAATTCTGATGCAACTTGATCGCATTGAACAAAAAAAATAACAATTCGGTAGAAACTTGAAAGAGGGATCCCTTTTTTTTTTTTTTTTTATTTGAAATAATATTTATATAGATTGCTGCAAAATAGAATATTCAAAAATTAGAAAGGAAATACAAATAGAATTACGTCATAATGACATATGTATCAAGAAGAAGAAATAATAAAAAAAATATTAAAAAAAAAAAAGAGTATGCCAGGTAAAATTTTATAGAATTTTTAGAAATTTTTTTTTTGCTTAATTTATGTATGTGATTATATGTCATTTGTGTTATAAATGTTAGATTATAAAATTCAAATTTTTCTACAAAATGAACATCACACAGCTAACGCATGATTGTACCGTTTAAAAAATTTTTTAGTCAGTGGAAGTGCCAACCTAAATGTGCATCAAGTAAACATTCTTATTTAAATATACTATTTCTAATTTTTATTTAGAAAAAAATTTTTTTTTTTTTTTTAACACGGTTTATGCCTAGAGGCAAAGAGAAAAACTGTTAGGTATAACTGTAACCCAGACCTACTTTAACTGAAGGCAAGTGTGATGACAGTGGGGAACTTGTGACCCATGATCCGAAACTTTTACGCATTGAACGCACTCAAATGATTCCTCTTAACGAAAAAATAATTTATTCAAAAGATTTAAAAAATGTGATATTTTATAAATTCAATTAAAATGGAAAATTAAAAAAAAAAAAAAGTTTTTTTATCGTTAAAAAATTTTTAGTTATATACATTATTATTTTGTCAATGAATTTTAAAATAAATTAATTATAAATTTAAAAAATTATTTATTAAATATTATTTTGTATTGCAAAAAAAAGATGAAATTTATATTTTTTGTTTATCAATTATCTTTTTTTTTTACAACAAAAAAATTGATCGTACTTGTACAAAAGCTGGTAGCTAACTGCTACATATAAAATTTTTTGCAACAGTAAAATATTCAACTGTTATGGAAGTGGTAGACAAATAATACTTGAGAAAAAAATATATATAGGATATATTTATTGGAGGGGAAAATATAAGTAATTTAAAATAAATTTTTTTTGCCAACAAAATGCATCACAACGATGCAATGTATATATGCATGCAGTGGGTGGTTTGACTTTAAACAAAGCAATACTATTGGTTTCCCTCCTCTCAACGCACTCAGCCAACTAGCTTGATGCATTTTTGCGACACACCTACTATGAAGTATGCGAAAATATGGCGTGACTGCATATTGCAAATTTTCATTTTTTTTTATATATTATTTAATTATTTTTATAATTTATAAATGATTCATTTTAACCAGGCAATTGAAATATAAAATTATCTTAATAAATAATTGATAAAAAAAAAATGATAATTTTTTTAATAAACAAGTGCATTTTTTTTATACTTGTTTTTGACATTATTTTTCAGAATTTTATTAACCTAAAATTTAAATAATTGACAGCATTTGTTTGTTAAATTTTTCATGACATTTTGAGGAAAAATATTTGCAAAAGTTATAATATATATTATCTAATCATTGTACGAACCACACTTGATAATTATTCCCACATTATTTTTTTCATTCTTAAATTATTTTTTTTTTAATATTTATTGATAAGCAATGTGTAATTTTGCCAAACAGTATAAAGAAAAATATGAGTATATATATTTATTGAAGGTAATTTTGTTTTCTTAAAAATGAGCTTTTTTTTGCAAATAAAATTTTAAATTTAAAATATTAATATTGAAATGAAGAAATAAATATTTCTATTGAAATAAAAAAAAAAAAAAAAAATCATAATATAAGAAAAAAATATCTTTCAAAGATGAATCATTCAAAAAGAAAGTTCAATTTATGAAGATTTCGAAAACTTTTATATGACTGTGTTCTACAAGGTGGTCATTATATAATAACGATTGCAAATTTTATTATTTTAAAATATTAGAAAATATTAAGGCGTATATACAATGTCATAAAAAATAAAAAAATAAATATCATAATTTTTTTTTCAATTTAACAGTTTAAATTTTAATTTTTTAAATGCATATTACATAAATAAATAAAATTTTGTAATTTAATTTTTAATGATAACTTACCTTCACAAAACAGGGTCACATCAGTTAGACTCTCGCTTTTGAATAAATTTGAGAATGCTGTTGCTAAATTGCTGCCAAAACTGTTCCATTTTAGACAAAATTGTTGTTGATGAGAATCCATGATGACACCTTTTGGCACAATACCCTTTCCCCTATCACTCTCACCCTCCAGCACGTTTTATTTATTTATATTATTTTTTAAAAAAATTTATTTATTTTTTTTTTCAATTTTGTTGATCACACGTGTATACTCAAACTGCTCCAATTTCAAGCTGCACAAAAAAATATATATATATATTTTTTTAATATTGTTTTTAAATTAAAATAATTAATTTATATTTTTCACAAAAATTCACAATAAAACAATAAAAAATATATATTTAATAACCTTTTAATAAAAATTATCAAGTCAACAAATTAATTTATTAAAAAAAAAAATAAAATAATATAAAAATCACTAAAATATCATTTTAATTTACACAATAAAATGGTTTTTTTTTTTTAATTTTTTCTATTTTAAAAAATATAGATAATATATTTATCTTTTTCAATTTGTTTGTTTGTTTTTTTTTTTATACATTCAATTTATCAAAAAAAAAAAAAAACTTATTTTTTTTTCATTTTGGATAACAAGCCAAAGTGAGTCGTCACAACAGGCTGTTACTTGGAGCACTGTGTACAAAATTGAGTAAGTTCCCATACACGCATTCTACTAGTATTTTATTGGTATGAGTACAGCATTTCGTCATGCATCTATGTATGTTAAATATATATACATATATTGTAAATGAGCAAGAGAGTAATAGATGAACGCGAAACTACGTGGGAGCTTGAACTAACCGGTGTAAACTAAAGAGGCGCACGTGTAAGTAAAGTAGGAGAAAAATAGAATAAGAATTATATAGCGGTGTATATATATATATATAGAAGGCAAAATATAAAGAAGAACAAGAGGAGATTTGGTAACGATGCGAGTGAATGACGCTATAAAAATATATAAGAGAGGGAAATGAAAAAAAAAAAAAAAGGGAACACACGCGCAGTGTTTGAGGAGAAGTAAACGAGTAGATTCGAACCGACAAGTGGCGAAATAAACAGCCAAATAAAAATATATATGTATATAATAAAAAAAATTATATAATAATAATAATTTAAAAATGAATATATACACAATAACAGTTCTAAGAAAATTTCGGATCGCATCATATAGACCTTATAATTTTACACTCTGATTATGTGATAAAAAATTTTTATAATGACAATGTATATATATTTAATGATTATCAATAATAAATAATAATAAATAACATTAATATAAAATTATTAATCATTTTTTTTTTTTATTAATTTATAAAATATAATTATTAATAGTAATATTTATGAATTTTTATTAATATTATTATTTTGGAGTTATTGATTTAAAAAAAAAAATGATATAAATATATTTTAATAGTAATTATTTATTAAAACTATGTAAAACTATTTTATTTGTATGTATTTTGTATTTTTATAATTATTTTTGTTAATAATAGTAGTTGCTATGGTTTGTATTTGATAACAGAGCTTTTTTTTTGTCAAATTAGAGTACATAGTAGTACATAGTAGTAGTACATAGTTGTTTATAGTACTAATATATATGTTTTTATTTAGTAAAATATATTACTATTTACTACTATGTACAACTATGTAACGATGTATAATAAAATAAGCACTATGTAATTACTATTAAAACCTTTTTAGAACTATCAAGTCAAATAGTAGTAATATATTTTTTGAATAGTATGTTTATATACTACTATTACATCGTATTATACATGTAATTTAAGAATTTTGATGAAAATTACTTATTTTTGTTATCACTATTCAGTATTTAAATCGAATTATATAACTATTTTTCGGTGAAATGAAAAAACTAACTAACATAATTTATTAATAAAATAATATATTGGATTATTTATAAATTTTTTTATTATATTATTGATAAAAAAATTAAATAAATAATCAAACAAATAAAATAGTTAAATTTATAAAATTTCTAAAGGTATATATAATTATTTATTTTTTGAATACCTTCATTATTTTTTTTTTAAATAGTTATATATAAAAAAAAATATCCATGATGCTTTTACAAAATAGAATATATAATAATTGTAAAAAAAAAAAAAATATAATTATTTTACATGCGATATCACGCATAAAGTCAGCATTGAAGGAAGTAGAAAAAAATAAAAATAAAAAGGGTATAAACAAAAAAAAATAAAATAAAATAGTATAAGACAAAAAGAAATAGGTTATATTAAATTTTTTTCTAAAATAGAAATTGTGTAGATTGGCCCTTTGGCAATTTCTAAGAAACTGCGAAAGCTTTTTTTCTAATATATAAATTTTTTTTACTATTGTTTTATATTTTTAAATTTATATTACCATCAAATTTTATAGAAAAATATAATAGATTTATTAATTTTCACACCTCTATTTGTCGCATTTAGCAAATATTGAGAATTTTTTTTTTTTTTGAATATTGAGAGGTTGAGTGAGGTGAATTAGAAAAAGTGGGAGTAATCAAAAAAATAATAAAATATATATGAAGAAGGGAGAACTCAAGGTCATTACGGGGTCGCACGCGCGGTTCCAACTCACATAACATGCACACACACGGAAAATTTTTTTTTTATTTTTTTTGTAATTCCGCACGCACATGCGTTTGACGAACTTGCACGCACTTGCTTACTCACTTATTTAATTGTTTTTTGGTTTATCTCTTTTTATCGTATTATTTATTTATATGTTTAAATTTTTTTTTTTAATTTTTTTTAAAACCTTACAAACGCAATTTTTTATATCAATAAGGTCATGTATATTAGGGTGCGTTAATGTTTTTTTTTTTTTTTTTTGTTCTAATTTATTTATTTAACCAAAAAAAAATTAAATAAATAATTATATAATTTTTTATTTATTAAAAATAGTTAAATATTAAAATAATTAATAAAAAAATTATATTTAATTTCTTTTAATGTTATCTTTTATAAACATAAAAAAAAAAATTATATCTTTATTAAATAAAAACAAAAATAATTGATAGTTAAAGTAAGATAAAAAATTTAATGAAATATAAATAAAAATATAGTTTTTTGATAAAAAATAAATTATAATTTTATTTATAATGCAGAAATTTTATGTTTGTTAATATTATTATGATAAAAAGAAAATTTAATAATTGAATTAATAAAATTAGCTGTAATCAAAGTAAAAAATTTCTAAGTTATACAGTCCTTGTGTTAAATTATTGTATAAAACAAGTTTATATATCTAATGTTGAATTTATATATATATATATATTTTTTTTTTGGTACCAGTGTCAGCCAATCATGACGATTTGATATATACTTTTGGCTATATAAACGACAACAGCAATATCACTCATGCATGTATGAGTGGTATTTTTTTTAAGT
Source organism: Lysiphlebus fabarum (assembly GCA_011426435.1). Classification (NCBI taxonomy): domain Eukaryota; kingdom Metazoa; phylum Arthropoda; class Insecta; order Hymenoptera; family Braconidae; genus Lysiphlebus; species Lysiphlebus fabarum. Next base: position 152,475 of record WSYQ01001271.1, read on the forward strand.
GGGTTCCATGGCCTCACTCGTTCAATTTAAACACTGCATTTCATAATATTTGAAATGAATAAAAAAAATTATAATCTTAAATAAACATTATATCTCTGATCTATGAACATCTAAAAAAATTAATTTTTTTTTTTAATTATTTAATTAATTTATATATGTCAAAACTTCCTTTAACAAAATCATACTCAAAATTTGTAATTAAAATAATTTCTTTCAACAAAAAAGTTATTAAATTAATTTGATAATGAAAATAAAATATAAAATTATCATAGATTTTTTTTGAAGTGTGATTCAGAGTATATTTAATGCCCTGCTGCGTTGATTTAGTCATCACGTCATCAATGATGACTCATTACTTATCAGTATATATATTGTTTTAAAATTTTAAAAATTAATTTTTGTTTATTACATGATTTATTTTCTTATTTTGTTTTTTTTTTGATAAATTTATAGTTGAATATTTTATAGAAAAATCTTGAATGCAGTGATCGCGAGTTCGATTCCCATCAGAGTAATTTTTTTATTTTTATCAAAATTAATATTATATTTTGTTAATTTTAAATATATTTAATTAATTTTTTTAATAAATAAAAAGTCATTTATTAATCAAGCCATTATCATAAGAATAAAAATTTCAATTTTAAAATCGATCAATATAGATGGTATTTATAGATTCATATTATTAAAGTTAAATATATATATTTATTTGATAATAGAAAAATAATAATAAAAATATAAACGTGACAATATATATATATATATATAAGATAATAAATATCACATGATTTTATATATATTTATATTTTATTTTTGGTTGAATGCGATTGGAAGTGACAATCATTGAGGTCACAGCACAAAACAGGTGCTGTCTTGCCACAAATTTATATATACAAGTTATCCAATAGATATTCATTTGCGACACAAGTTATATATATTTATATTTTTACAAGTATCAATTTTCTATAAATATGCATTTATTAAAATGACAATGTTATTTATCATCAACACTACCAAAAGTTTCTAGGCTATTTTAAAATTATAAATATATATTTATATAATACATATATATATTTTTTTTTTTTTATAAAAACCTTGAATAAATGGCCATCATAAAATGAATCCATTTGTTAATGATATATATATTTATTTTTACTTTAACAAATTCAACGCATTAGATTCATTTTTTGATAATAAAGTCATTAGATTATTATTCTTTTTATTTTAGTATTTTTATATAATATTTTTGATAAAAAGTTTTTGTTTTTAATTATAGATTGAATCAATAATAATAACTTGATAATTATTTAAAATTTAAATAATTAAAATTTGAAATATTTTGAAATAAATGCAGCAAAAAATTATGGAAATTATATTTTTATATAAAAAATAAATAAAACATGTTTTAAATTTACAAATTTTGTTTAAAATATTAAATAAAATATAGCTGTAATTTTAAAAACAAAATACTAATACCAGTTTTATAAAAAACTTGTATATATTTCTACAAAAAAAAAAAAAATTTATACGAAAATTTAAAAATATATTCTAATTTTTATTTTTTTTTTTTCTATTTTACTATATGCATATATATTTTATAGCAGATTTAAAAAAATATATAATACTCGATGAAATCTATTAGTATCTATATACCAAAAAATTTTATCAAAAAGTTAATAACAAATATTTGTTTCTCAATTTTTATGTTTTACACACGCAGTTATATATATAAAATACTGTGAATTATTTTCAACTATACATAACAAGATTTCTATTCGTTTCTAAGCATGGTCATAATTTTTAAAATATAACTATTTTCATATGTATATGTTTGTAGAATATCTTGTAACTTTGTAGTATATATTAAAATATCTACAATGCGCGTGCAGAAAACGAAATAGAAGCATTAAAAGAGAGAGAAATAAAGTATCACGTGTGACAAGAAATGACCGTGAGTTAGATATACGGCCGTGAATTGCGCATGAGACGATGACCTTTATCAGATTTTTTTTTTTTATTTTTTTTATTTTTTAAAACTAAATTTTAGTTGGTATATATATGTATATTCAAGGGAAAGGGAAAAACTGGAATAGGAGCTTTATAAGACTAGTTTTAAACTGCGTCTTTTTCTAATTTACAAGGACAACATTGAAAATAGTATACATAGAAAAATGAATATTAATAACAATAGAAAAAAAAATTTATTATTTTTTTTTTTTTTTAAATTTTTGAAAAGGGTGAAAACCGAGGTTGTTAGATGGATATATAAAAAATTTTTTTTTTAAGTAATAAAAAATTAAGTAAAAAAAAAAAAAATCAAGTTGTTTTTCTAAGAAAAAAATATTCTCATAAATCTTAGTTGTTAGTTGTAAACTCTGAATTCAAAATAATAACATAAAAATCCTTTTTTTTTTTTTTTATTTACTCTTTGAACCGTAAATTAGAAAAAAAAAAAAAAAAAATGACAGGTGATGTATGGTGGTTGGGTAAAATCATACTTAAAATATCCTAGTGGCAATTTTGCAAACTTTAAATTTATAAAAAAAACCGTTAGAATTATAATATGTATATCAAATTAAGGTTATGTACATGGCAAATATTAAGGTATTTTTGATAGAACAGTTTTTCTTAGCTACATCCTTTTCCTTAGCTAATATCATTGGAATAGATTCATCAATCATTTTGGTTTTATTTTTTTTAATGCAGGTGTCTAAAGAAAAATATTATTTGGATAGAAATAATATTATGATGTTTACGGTATTAATTATGGTTTAGCAAAAAGATTTATGTTAGTTGCTGGGGCTATCACTAACATGGGCGTACATTTTACTTGGACCACGTCACGCCCGTCAATGTTTGCACCCCCCGCCTGGCGCCTATTGCTGATGTTTTCTCCATTAAGGTAGTACATATATCGAATTTCCGTAAAAATATAAAAACTTGAAGAATATATATTTTTAAAATGATGGAATTATATATTAATTTTTTTTAATTTAAAATTATTTTTGCTTTGTAGTTTTTATTAATTTCAAATAATTAAGGATTTAAAATATTGCATTATTGACGTTTTTATGCAAGAGATGTTTAAGACAACTTAACTACATATGTAAACAATAAAAATTTGAGTATTTATATTTTTTTAAATAAATTTTTTGAATGTTACCATTTCATTAATGATTTCAGTCATCCGGAGAAATATTTAGTCAATTAAATAAATATTTTTAAAAAATAACATAACGGTAAAATAGCAGAAAATAATAGATATTTGGCAAAAAATTAGAAAGTATATCCACATTTTTTTTTTTTTTTTTATATCAAAAACAACTATTTGAATAAGAGAAAGTTTTTAAAAAAGTTTGTAGTTGTTGTTCGTGTTAAAAACAAAAAATTATTCCTGTTTTTTTATATATATTTTTCCAAAGTAAACAAAAATATGCAAATAATTTGACGCATAAAAATTTACGATAATTTGTTAATTTGCATTATAAATATAAAGTTTATACGAGTTTTGATAAAACTCAATTAATTAACTATATAATTTAAAAAATAATCACAAAAGTTTAATTTTATTGAATGCTGCTGTTACAACCCTTGATAGAAGTTGCCACAACCCTTAACATAAGTCTTAAGGTCGTATATATACTCACAGGATTTCGGCGTAATTGTGTTAATCTAGTTGTGCAAATGGGTGATTTTTTTATGCGCATGCGTAGTTGTTATTTTGCATCATCTAGCGAGAAATCTTTATCACATTTTATATATTTTTTTATACATATTTAGCTACTACCCAAATATTAAAACAACAACATTCAGGAAAATATGTATAAATATATCATATGACTATAATTTTACATGACAATTTTGTTGTCAATATTTATCTTTATTAAAATTAACCGAGTAAAAAAAATTGTCAATAAATTTGACAACAACCTAATTTTGCCTATTAATTATCTAATAATTGAGCCAATCAAAATGTCAAAAATTTGTTTGGTTATATTTTTTATTAATTTATTAATCTATACTATTTTTTTTTTTAAACAATAAAATATCCTAAATTATTTTGTTTACTTGAATGACATAATTATTGACAATTATTATTAAATTGACAATCAATATTAACAATACAAAATAAATGAGCATAACAACATTGTTAAAAAAAAAAAAAATAATCAATTTTAATATCAATAAAATTTGACTGTTATCGTAACAGCCAAATATTACATAGCAGTAATAAATACGTACAAAATATATGTACAATCAATAATATGTACTCTCTGAAAGTATAAAACAAAAATGTCAAACTACGACTGTACTAACGAAGGGTCAATATAACATAAGTTGCCCTTAAAATATTAAAAAATTATAATTAAAAATATAAACAAATAAAAATTTAAAAAATAAATAATTATTTAATTTAAATAAATAAATTATAACATTGAATGCATTTTATTAATAAAATTGATAAATATTTTTATAAATAAAAATAACCAAAAAACAATAAATTAAATAAAAAAAACATCATCATCATAAATTAAATTATATAAGTATAAAATAATAACAAAAAATAAAAAAATAACTCACATTATAATCAATTGATTAGTCAAGCTTCTGTCCAGCCTTCACCGGCTTCTTGTTTTTCCTTATCCTATCACACATTTCGAACCCTGTCACAAAATCACATCACTTTTTTTTTTTTATTTTTCAATAAATAACATAACATGAAATCAGCATATTGTCAAATTAATTGTCAATTAAAAATGGCGGCATTAGAAAATAAAACATTAACTATTTTTTTTTTTTTTTTTTTAAATTATTTCAAGGTCGAATTATAAAGTTCAAGTGACGGATTGTTTTTTTTTTTATGTCTGTTTAGGGTGCAACAACACTGTATTGATATTTTTTTGTCATTTATTAAATTAAAACTGTTTTTATGTTGATTATTTTTTTTTTTTTTTTTTTTTTTTTTATAATTTAGATAACCGAAATTGTCATTATTTATTTTGTCGACACGCTGCCAGCAGCAATGATGACTGAAAACTGAATAACAGTAAAATTGTAATTTAGAATAGAAAATTTTTTTTTTTTAAGAAAATACAGACGCCCCGTTAGACGATGCGCAAAACTGAAATGCAATGCAATGAATGAGAAAAACATATACAAAGACGACGTCTGGTGTCATGGTCAGTAAACACAACAAGGGTAGTATTGATATAGATTATTCGGGGGTTGATTATGTACATGAAAAACATATACATATGCAAGTTTATAACTTTCTCTTTTTTATATATATATATACCAATTATTGCATAACACATATGCAATATTTTGTAAATAATAATAATGCATTTTTTTTTTAAATATATTTTTTGTTTTTTAAACTAACTAATTTACTTTTGAAATATATATTATTAAATAAAATTTATGATTTTTATTAATTAGCTAAATTGAAATATTTTTAGTTGTATTCATTTTGATAAAAAAATATATTATGCAGTTTTAGTTGGTAAATGTATGTGTGAATAATTGCATCAAAAATAAACACACACACCAACACATTTTTATTTGTGCAGATTTTTTTTAGGACCTTTTATTTTTCTGGGGATTAAAGGATTTTTTTTTTGTTTGAAAACTTGATATATCCCCAGGAAAATCTAAAATTTGCAAATTGCATTTTTTTTTTAGCTTAATTTAATATTTTTTTCTGTTGCACAATGAAAATGTGCATTGTAAAGTTTATTTTTATTTTTTTAAGTTAATTTTTTAGTGATGATTAAATTATTCTGGTAATAAATTTGCAACAAGGACTTGCATAGTGGACAAGTACCTTAATGAAATTTAATTATTTATAAAAAAATTATTTGACGTTTTGTTTTTTTTTTTTTTTTGTTGATAGATGTAATTACAATTCTACTTTTTATTTAAAATTCAACTATCTTTACAGTTATTTTGAAAAGAAAATAAATTGTTTTTTTTATTTCACCAACTGAATTATTATTTTATTCGTTTAAATGGTTGTTGTTATTTATTTACAATCAATAATTTTTTAACGAGATAAAACTTAATTTTTTTTTTTATTTACTACAATTTTGTGTTATCATTTTATCAATTGTTTTTTGTTTTATTAATTATTATTTCATCTAACCAACAACAACTAAATCATCATCTTTAAATTCATAAGATGGTACTTCAAGATTTAAAGGAGCTGGTCCTTTTCTAATTCTTCCACTAGCATCATAATGAGAACCATGACATGGACAATAATAACCACCATATTCACCAGCATTTGCAATTGGTACACAACCTAAATGTGTACAAACACCAAGAACAATTAACCATTCTGATCTTTTAACACGATCTTTGTCATGTTGAGGATCACGAAGTTCTGATATATTTACTGCTTCTTCTTTAGCTACTTCTGCTTGACCTCTAAAATATTATTAAACAAAAAAAAAATAAATAAATAAAAATACAATATCATCAATATTTAATTTAATTTTGTTAAAAAAAAATTTTATACCTGTGACGAATAAACAATGGTTTTCCACGCCATTTAAATACCATGCTTTTACCTTCAGGAATAGCATTTAATTTAACTTCAATTTTAGAACTAGCTAAAACATCAGCTGATGCTGCCATTGTACTGACAAGATCAGTAACAAATCCTTTTGCTCCATATGCAGTTGCCAAACCAGTACCTTTTATTAAAATACAAAAAAAATTATTTTTTATAAATTAAAATTTAAATTAAATTATAATTAAAAAAAAAAATATTATATACCTGCAGCAATTGCATATCCAAAATTTGATTTTTGAGCAACATGATCTCTTGATTTAATTGTTGGATCTTTTGTAAAATCTTTACGATAAGCATCAAAATTTGGTACTTGAATATCAGTATGTGCAAAACGTTTTTGTACTACCTGAGTACTCACTATAATAATAAAATAATTGTTTTGTTTTAATTGATTGTTCAATGTCATGAAATATACTTTTAGATAGGTATACATATATATTTATTGAATGAGTAAATTATTTATATTGAGCTTGAGAGTGTTAATATAAATATATCTATATAATATGAATAAATTTTTTGATATAAAAACATTACATAACCCTTGAACAGATAACAGATGAAAATTACACCAAATGTCAAAATGAATATATATAGATATATTTTTGTTAACATAGTAATTATGATTATATAAGTATTATTATTAATATAATTATAAAATACCTGCTGGTCCAGAGCTAATTGAAAATGGTACTTGAAAAATTTCTTGCGACAAACTGTAGCCATTTGTTCTGATGATTGTTGGTGGTAGTACACCTTTTTTTTCTTGTACTTTAGCTGTTCCTGTTACTGGTAATGCACCATTTGAAATTGCTGTCGCAGTTGCTCTTCCAAATGGAGCAAAATTACCCGATTTTGCAATAACATTCATTTTTATTGGTAAACAATTAATAAATTATGATATTGTTAAGTTTAACAAGTTGATAAAATGACTACTTATGGCGAAATCAGTCAATGAACAACCTGAAGTAGTCTGAAAATGAATTTTATAATAATCAAAATCTATTGACCAATCTCTTAATTAAGGTCTGTTTACACTTTGATGTATATATTTTTTTTTTCTATTTATTAATCTTTTTTATGACTTATAAATAATTTTGAGGTAATTTTGATAAAGTTTGAATAATTTAGAATAGAAAAACGTATCTAAATTGTATTAAATAATACACTTTTTATTAATTTTTTTGATTCAATTAAAACTTACATGTACATTGTACACCTCTAGCGGAAAAATAATGTCCTAAAATTTTAATTAACAGCTAACTTCAAGTCTCAAGTTTTTACTCATTTTTTCTTCTTGTGTACACAAACCTTTATTCATTGGTTTTGTATTTTTGTAATTGTCTGTAATGCACATGGTGCATAAATTGTATTTTTTAACTCTAAAAAATTATATCTTGATTATCAATATTTAACAAGTACATAATAAAAATTCATAATGCCGAAAGTTAAAACAGAAAAAAAAAGTCGTATTCATGAAACGATTGCTAAACAAGGTACACTTATAATTAATATATATTTTTTATATTTTGTTCATTATCATGTATGCTCATGTTTTTCTTTTTGTTTTATTGGTTATAGGTATTTTGTTTAACAAAGATTTTGGTCAACATATTTTAAGAAATCCATTAGTTATACAAAGTATTGTGGATAAAGCAGCAATAAGACCATCTGATGTTGTTGTAGAAGTTGGACCTGGTACAGGTAATATGACACTTCAAATGTTGCCAAAATGTAAACAAGTTATTGCTTATGAAGTTGATCCACGTATGGTTGCTGAATTAGAAAAACGTGTACAAGGAACATCTTTAAAATCAAAATTACAAATTAAAGTTGGTGATGTACTCAAAGAAAAAAAATTACCATTTTTTGATCTTTGTATTGCTAATGTACCATATCAAATATCATCACCACTTGTATTTAAACTACTTTTACATGAACCACCATTTCGGTAATATTATTAATAACTATTAAATCAAATAAGTTTTTAATTATTACAACAATAAAACAGTGTAAACATTAATTTTGTTTCTTTTTTTTTTCTAGATGTGCTGTTCTTATGTTTCAAAGAGAATTTGCTGAACGATTAGTTGCAAAACCTGGTGATAAATGTTATTGTCGTTTGAGTGTTAATACTCAATTACTAGCAAGGGTTGATATGTTACTTAAAGTTGGTAAAAATAATTTTCGTCCACCTCCAAAAGTTGAAAGTAATGTTGTTAGAATAGAACCTAAAAATCCACGACCATCAATTAATTATGTAGAATGGGATGGTTTAACACGTATTGTATTTGGAAGAAAAAATAAAACAATTGCAGCATCATTTAAACAAACAACAGTCATGACAATGTTGGAAAAAAATTATAAACTCCATTGTAGTCTTCGAAATATAGTGAGTTACATTTTTTTTTTTTTAATTTTTTATAAATTTACAATAATTAATAATATAATATTCATTTTTAGCCAGTACCAGATAATTTTAATATAAAAGACTTAGTCAATAAAATTTTGGATGAAGCAGATGCAGCAACTAAACGTGCTAGAACAATGGACATGGATGATTTTATGAGGTATATTTATTTTAATTTATCAATTTTATTTAAATCTATTTAAATGTCTTTAATATATTTGTTTTTTTTTTTTCTTTGTTTCAGTTTATTGCATTCTTTCAATTCTAATGGAATTCATTTTACGTAATTATATATTTTGTAATGTTGTAAAAATGTTGAACTAATTATTAAAATTAAATAATTATATTAAAAATAAGATGTTTTCTTTTATTTAATCCAATAATTTTATTTATTATATTTTTTATACGCATTTTTATAAAAACAAATTATGCACATGACACTGCGCAATGACAAATAAATAAACGTATTATTCATTCTATACATTGATGTAAGAAACTTTAAGTAAATATTTTCACTCTCAACTCTGTTCAAGTGATGACCAGTGATGACGTGATCTGTTTTTTGTGTTTACAATAAAATTTTATAAACTTTTTGATCAAATTGTGAATAAAAAATATATTTAATCAAATTAAAAAGATATAGGATACATTCTTAATAATTTACAATCAATCATGGAATCATTTAATGATGAGATTGATGATCAAACAAAATTTATTGGAATTATTTTAGCAGTATTTGTGGTGATAATAACATTAGGTAATTGCATCAAAATTGTACCATATTTATAATTTTTCAAATACATTTAGAATTATCTAGAATTAATATTTATTGCTAAAAAATATAAATCTGTTGTTTAATATAATTTTATTTAAATATATTTAAATATTTAAATATATACATTTATTACTTTCTAATTTAACATAAAATACCACCATCTGTTATGTCAAAAAAATAAAAAATTAAAACTATCAATTATCATACACAACATTCAAGTTTAACAATAAAACTAAACAATTAACATTAATTTTTAAATTTAATTTTCTATTTCAGTTTTATTTTATTTTCGTCAAAAGAACAAATCATTGGGAAAAAATATTTTACTCACTGGTTTATGTGATTCTGGTAAAACAACAATTTATACACGTTTAATTCATTCAAAAATTGTTGAATCATACACATCAATTATTGAAAATGTTGGTGAAATTAAAGTAAACAATGTTAGTATATTTTTAATAATATATAAATGCATATTAATAAAATAATATTATAAATTTAATATTAATATTAACTGTTATTATTTCAGAGTATTTTAAAAATAGTTGACATTCCTGGACATGAACGTTTGAGATATAAATTTTATGAAAAACACAGATCATCAATGAGAGGTTTAATTTACATGATTAATTCAGTAACTGTACAAAAAGAAATTCGTGATGTTGCAGAGTAAGTTGTAAAATAAAATAAATATAAAAAAAAAAGTATTTAATATTAATTAATAATATATTTTATTTTTTTAGATATTTATATAATTTATTGATGACTATTGAAACACAAAAAAATATGAATGTACTTATTCTTTGTAATAAAATGGATAATACAATTGCTAAAAATTGCAATGTTATAAAAGATATATTAACAAAAGAAATTAATCTTTTACGTACAACTAAAACAAGTGAATTAGAAACAACTGATTCATCATCTAAAAAATTATATCTTGGTAAAAAAGAAAAAACATTTGATTTTAATGATTTAAATTGTAAAATTGAATTTGCTGAATGTTGTACAAATGATATTAATTCACAAAAAACAATTGATATACAACAATTAGAAGAATGGTTTAAAAAATTAGTTTAAATTTTTATAAATTATTAATTAATTATAGAAATAATCTTAGTTTTTTTTTTTTTTTTTTTTTTTTTGCTTGAATTGTGTTCTACTAAAAATATTTTTTTTTTAAATGTATTTTATCAAATTTATCTAAAAAAATTTATACAATAAAAAAATCTATATATATAAAATAATTGTCAATGAAATATTCATTTTTATATTCAAATTTTTAAATTGATAAAAAAAAGTTTATAATTTTAAATTCATTTTGATGATAAATAATGCATATTAATTTTGTTTGTGATTGATTGAGTTTACTTTACAAATTTTCTTATAATCCTTGTTATTTATGATTTACCACGTATTTTCAAAGATAACATCATATATTTTTTTAAAAATAGAATAAAATAAATATCAATTTTTTAAACAATAAAATATTAAAAATTTTAAATTACTATCTAAATTTTGGTTTTTAATTTTTGAATTTAATTAATAATAAACCAATCAAATTATACAAATTTTATTTCTTTAAATTAAATAATCTCTTTGATTATAATAATTTTACCTAGATGAAGTAAAATAATCTTCTTAATTTCTTTTGAATTAAAAAGTACAAAAAAAAAAAAAAGAATGAAAAAAAGTGATTTTAAATCCTGCATTTCTATATAATAATGTAATATCCTGTATGATGTTGTGGTATAAAAATCTAAAGCTCATAAAAAAATAAAATAAAATATAAAAAGAAGGAAAAATAAAAAAAGTTCATTTATAAGCGCAAGCGCGGCCTCGATCGATGTCTCGCGTGAAAAGCTCTAATTTCCAAGGGAGAATAGTTTACAATGACCAATTGCAATATACACAACTTTTTACGTTAAAATACATTTTTTTTAATTTAATATTTTTTATATTATTCATTTACAACGAATTTTAATAAATATTACTATAATTATCATTGACAATATTTAAATTTAATTGGTAAATTAAAAAAGAAAAATTTTTTATTCAATGAAAAGTATTGATTATGTCAACGTTAATTTTCTCAACTAAAAAAATTTATAAAAAATATAATAATAATTTAATTATAATATAGATATATTTACACATTAATAAGCCGGTTTATAAATTTTTTTTTTTTTTATAAACAAGATGAATCTATAACTAAAACAGTTTCATTTGATTTTTTTTTTTTTTGAAAATATTTTATATTTTTTTTAGTAAATTGTAATTAATTTTTTTTCAATTAGAAAATGCATTTTTATGTATATTTAATAATTCAATATTCAATATTAAAATATTTTTTAATAATATGATTTATAGTGATATTATAAAGTGAATTAAATTAATTAGAAAAATTTTAAAAAAATGTTAATATTTGATATTAACATAATTTGGTGTATATTTAAAAATAATATAAATATAATAATTAAAAAAAAATATATACAATGGCTAAATAAATAAATAATTGTATATGAATTTTTTAAAAAGTTTTTATAAAAAAAATAATCGATTTGTGACTTTACCTGCGCTGTTAAATATATTTTTATTTATTTTATTAAAATTTTATTTTTTTTCTTCTATGAAAATTTGTAAAAATTTGAAAATTATATGTAAAATAATATTCTATAATTATTAAAGAATTAAAATATTTAAAATGATTGATCAATTGATGATAATATTCAAGATTAATGAACAAATTAAACATCATCGTGCGCAACAAGTTAAGAAAGTATATTGATGCCATCTTGGATATTAAAACAGATTAGCGATGCGACATGGATATCCTGATTATTTTTTGTGTACTTATTGCAACAGTTCTTTATTACAATACATTACATGCAGGTTTTGTCTACGATGATCGGTAAGTTATTTTAAATATAATATAATTAATTATTAATTTATAATTTTCTAATGTCTTTTATGGTTTATCAAAAATATAGACGAGCAATTTTAACAAATCCAGATCTATTACCAAACTCACCATGGTTTCCATTATTAGAAAATGATTTTTGGGGAACACCATTACGTGATAGTATGTCTCATGGAAGTTATCGACCTTTATGTGTTGCAACATTTCGTCTTAATAATATTTTAGGTGGATTAAATCCACGAGGTTATCATCTTGTTAATGTTGCTCTTCATGCTGCATGTACTGGTCTTGTTGTAAGAGTATCAAGAAAGGTATAAATAAATAAAAATAAATTTTATTAAACAAAATTAATTAAATATAGATAAATATAAAAATAATAATTTCAATAAATTTTTTTTTTAAAGGTAATACCAGAAAGTTGGTTATCACATGCAATAACAGGTTTGTTATTTGCTGTACATCCAATTCACAGTGAAGCTGTTGCTGGTATTGTTGGTCGAGCTGATTTATTAGCATGTTTTTTAACACTTGGTGGTTTTTTAACATATATTGCTCATTGTGATCAAACAAGATCACCATTAATGCTTATTATTGCACTTGTATCATCATTATTAGCAGCATTAGCTAAAGAAACTGGTATATCAGCATTAGCACTTTGTTTATTATGGGAATTTTGTCATGGTGAATCAAATATACAAAAGGTAAAACTACATACCAATAAATTTAATTGATTAATTCATTAATTAATTATATTATTAATTTTAATTTATAATAGGAACGAGAAAAAAATTGGCCACGTAATAGAAGTGTTGGAATATTATGGGGTGGACTTATACTTGTTATTTGTGGTCGTGTTAAAATTGGTAATGCTAGTCAACCAGATTTTGCAAGTGCTGATAATCCAACTGCAAGACATCCATCAAGATTAACACGTTTATTAACATTTTTATATTTACCAGCAGCAAGTTTAAGAATGTTTTTATGTCCAAGTACATTAAGTTTTGATTGGTCAATGGATACAATACCACGTATTATAAGTTTAACTGATCCAAGAAATATTGAATCAATATGTTTATATGTTGGTTTAGCAAGTGCTGGATTTTGGATAATACAACAATCAAAAAGTGAAATATTTAGTCGTAATAGATCAATGGAAAAAACTGGTTCATATATGCGTGCATCATCAAAATGTTCTGTTTGTGATAGTAAAAAAAGTGGTAATTGTCATACTGAAGGTTGTAGAGCTATGAATAATAATAATAATGGTGATAGTACTGATTGTTATTGTTTAACAAACAATAACAACAACAACAACAACAACAACAACAACAACAACAGCAACAACAACAACAACAACAACAACAAACAAATACATTAACAACAACATTTGGAAAAACAAAATCTGTTAGCATTGTTATTATATCATTAGGTTTTCTTGCATTACCATTTTTACCAGCAAGTAATTTATTTTTTTATGTTGGTTTTGTTATTGCTGAAAGAATATTATATTTACCAAGTGTTGGTGCATGTTTATCAATTGGTGCAAGTGTTGCTGAAACTTATCGTATTGCTAAACATGGATCTAAAACATGTGGACGTTTAATTCTTATTGCAACTTTTATGCTTTTAATATTTATGGCAACTAAAACAATAAGACGTAATATTGATTGGCATGATGAAGAGAGTCTTTATCGTTCTGCACTTCATGTTAATCCACCAAAAGGTTTGTATTTTAAAAAAATTCATCTTATTATTAATTAAATTATGTTTTTTATTTATTTTATTTTTTAAATAGCATATGGAAATCTTGGTAGTATTTTAAGTAGTCAAGGAAGATTTGCTGAAGCAGAAGAAGCATTTATACAGGCTTTACGATATCGACCAAATATGGCTGATGTACATTACAATTTGTAAGTTTTATATAATTATTTTTTATATATATAAGTACTTATATTTATTTAAATTGAATAAAATGTTTTTAATTTATTTTTTTTTTTATATAAAGAGGAGCTTTACAACAAGCAAGACGAAATTATGATGAAGCTATTCTGAGTTATCAACGTGCAATCAACTTTCGACCATCACTCACTCGTACGATTCATTCAACTTATGCATTATTTTGTATATTATGATTTGATTGATGATTTTGGCAGTCTTCAATTTGCATGACTTGAGCTGTCATAAATTATGTAAGGTTTTGAAATTGGGTCCAAAGGATCCTTTAAATTATATATGAAATATCACATATAATTTCACAATAATAGTGAGATAAAATTTAATTGTCTTTTTTAAATTAATAATCAGTTATTATTATTCTGATTAAACCCACATTTAAACCTTACGAATGAGCTTTATCATTTAATCCATTTCGTATCTGGAAGCATGTTATAAACTGAATTATAATTCAGATAATCCTGATCCGATTTGGATGATTTTTAGACTTGACAAAAATTATTTTTATCAAAGCAGTAATATTTGCATGTATTTAAATTTTTATTTTTAAAATGTTTTTATTGTAGATTAGATATTTTTTTTTTTTCTTTGTATAAGTATATATAGAATTTTAATTATTTTATGTTTCAGAAGCATATATTAATCTTGGTGTTGTATTAGCATCTGTTAATCGTAAATTTGAAGCAATATCAATATTACGTACAGCTGTTACACTTGAAGGAGTTGGATTAAAAGATAAAAGAGTTCATGAAGCAGCTAAAATTCAAGCACTTCTTCGTCTTGGTAGTTTATTATCTGATAATGAACAACTTGATGAAGCATTAAAAACTTACAAAGAAGCTTTACGAATATTGCCAGAATATTATCCACCTCAAGCAGTGTATGCATTATTAGGTGAAACACTTTCAAAAATGAAACAATATGCTGAAGCTGAAAAATGGTTTCGAGCATGTCTTGAACGAGAGCCTAATTATACTCTTGCTCACATAACATATGCTGAATTGCTTGCAAAAAATGTAATTAATAATAGTTAATTTAAAAAAAAAAAAAAAAACAAAAATACTTGGTAATATATTTATTGTTAATTAATTATTATTAAATTTTTTTTTTTAGACAAGTCGTATATTTGAAGCAGAAAAATGGTTTATAAGAGCAACAAGTATAGCACCAAATGATCCAACAGTACATCATCATTATGGTAATATAATAATAATAAAATAAAATAAAATATATATACAACATATTATTAATAATTTTTGATTTAATAACAGGTTTATTTTTAAAATCACAAAATCGTTTAAATGATGCTGCAACTGCTGAATTACGTGCTGCACAATTAGCAAGATCAGAATATTCATTATCAATTGGTGCAGCAAAAGCATTAGAAAAAGTTAAACGTTATTGTGAAGCTGAAATTTGGTATAAACATGTTGTTAGTTTACGTCCTAATGATTCAATGAGTTACTCAAATTTAGGTAATATATTACGTATTAATGGTAAATATCGTCAAGCATATAGTGCATATCGTAAAGCACTTGAATTAAAACCAAATGATGCATCAATAATTATGAATTTATATAATTTAATGTCACTTATAACGTGACCTTCGATGGGGGATTATTTGTCCCCCTTCATAAGTACTCATATTTCGGAAGGGAGGTACAATACAGTTGATTCAATTTTATTGAATAAACTTATAAATAGTCTCATCTCTTCCTGGAATCCGTTAATCAATCGGTTCGAATTCACTTTTTTATTAATAGTATTAGTCTATTGTCATAAAATGATAAATCATTGACATGAAAATCATTAATAATTTCAACTAAAATATATTTGAAATATAAAATTTAAAACAAAAAAAAATTTAAAAAAAAAAAAAAAAAAAAAAAAAAATACATTTTAGATTATTTTCTCTAACATTTAAAAGAGTATGATTCTATTGATATATTCATATTATATATTAAGCAGCCTCTTGGTGGAATCAAGCAGTCTTTAAAAAACTTGATATGTTAAAATATAAGTTTAATATTTATAATAAAAATCAAAGCAGCGAATTATAATAATTTTTTTTATTTTATATTTATAATAATAAATTTATATTGTTATTTATTTATTTTTTTAATTTATTTTATATCAATATTTTATAAAAAACTTTCATATAAAAAATAATGGATTTGTTAAATATTTTTTTTTTTTTAATTATGGAATTGATAAATAACAAATTTTTATATAAAGTGATAAATTTTATTAATATGGCCGATTAAATTTGCTATTGCTCAAACAAAATAAAACAAAAAAATAATTGATATCGATAAATTTGATAACAATAATGATAATCACATGCAAAAGCTCGAGGTCATTTAAAAAAAATTAATGTCATTTTATTTTGTTATATAATTATTTTGAAAAAAATTTAGTCAATATTTAACTGAATAATTTAATAATAAATAATAAATTTACTTTAAATATACTTTTAAAATTTAGACAAAATCTTTAAATAATTTAATAATTGATTTGTATAATTTATTTTTAAATAATGAATTTAATTCTGTATCTTCCAAAAAAAAATAAAATAAAATAATATTAATAATAATATAATTAAAAAAACTAATTGGTAATATCCAGCGTGGCACTGCGAGAATAATATATAAATTAAATTATTTTATATAAATAATAATCAAATAAAAAAAAAACTAAAAAAAAAATAATAATATTTGACATGCATGCATTGCAATATTATTGTAATATTGAAGATTAAAATTAAAAAATAAAAGACTCAATAAAAAATATATAAATACTGCGAGGATAAACTTTTTTTTCTTCGTATTAAAATTATAAAAAATAAAATAATACTTTTGTTAATTAAATTTTTTGTAATATATGATTGTTTTTATAATAAATAATCAACGGCAATCAATGATGAGTTAAAATTAAGCAAAACATAATGATAATTAAATTTATGATTATGTTAGCTTCAAATACTCTTCTATCAAAATTATAATGAGTATATCAAACAAATTGAATTATATTATATTCATTGTACGATAATCAGCATATTTATTAACGTCAAAATAATTGCTGATTCTACTGTAAGGCTGTATATTGAACTTCAAATGCAATTGTAGAATATACTTAAAAAAAAAAAAAAAAAAAACACGACAATAGATTCTTATTGAATTATTTAATGACATTCTTGTTTAAAGTGTTTCAGTAAATATTTATATATAATTTGTGATTTAATATATTGACAACGTAAAATAAAAATAAAAAATAATTTTAATATTTAGATATTTATTTTATTTAAAAGTACCTTTAAATTATTTTATAAAATTAATATTATATAGTAAAAAAAATAAAGAAAAAAATAAATCAATAAATTAATTATTAATATATAAATTTGAATAAATTATAATATTAATAATAAATTTTATTTTGAGTTGATAAATAACATACATTTATTGTTTTTTAACACATTTTTTTTTTATTGATCAAAAACATACACGCGTACATTATTATTACTATAATATTCAAAATAAATTATGTGCCTATTATGTTAAAAAACGTAATACTATTATTAGAATTAGAATTAATGATAATTTTTTTTTTTATTTTGATTCAACTTGATAAGATATTTAATTGACAAAGTAAAGATGATATATATAAAATAAAATCAATATATAAATTTATCATGATATTTATTCTAATCAAGTTGAAATATTAAAAATTTTATTTTTTGTTTTGTTATTTAATTTTTTTTTTATATATATATACAAAAACCACATATAATAAATTATTAATTAATTGATATTTGATGATACAGTTGTTTGTAATTTTATTATTTTAAATTTAACTATTAAATAATAATCATTGTTATTCAATGAACAAACAAATGAGTATTTTAAAAATTATATATATTTAAGATCTTGGCTCTTTACTTTGCATAAAATATGTTAAAAGATCAATCGGCAGTGGAAATACAATTGTAGAATTTTTCTCAGCTGATATTGTATTTAAAGTCTTAAAAAAAAATTAAATATTATATAAATATATTTTGATAATGTTATTTTTTTATAAATTAATTTAATAATATTTATACTTACTTGCAAATAACGTAATTGCAATGCTGCTGGTGAATCTCCAATAACTTCTGATGCTTCTCTGAGTGCTCTACTAGCTTTTTGTTCACCTTCAGCAGCAATAACCTTTATACAAAGAAAAAAAAAAAAAAAAAACAATTAATTAATAATTGTTAATAATATTATTTAAACTTGATATATTATCATCAAATTCATTTATAAATTTTAATTTACTTTAGCTCTAGCTTCACGAGCTGCTTCAGCTTCAGCAGCCATGGCTCTTTGCAATTGCACTGGTAATCGAACATCTTTTCTGTAAAATAATAAATATAATATAAAAATTAAATTTATAATTTTAAATTAATTTATTTAAACTTACATTTCAACACGTTCAACTTTAATTCCCCATGTATCTGTTGCTTCATCCAATGATGCCTAAATAAAATATTTATCATTTATATATTAATTAAAATTAAATTTTATATAAAAATAAATAATTAAAATTTAAATATAAATTAACCTGCATATTTCCTGAAATTGTTTCTCGTTCACTTAGTATTTCATGCAATGGTCGTGTTCCCATTGTATTTCGTAAAGTTGTTTGCGCAAGTAAACGAGTACTATGATGAGCATTTTCAACATTTGCAATCGATATTGTTGCATTATTAACACGATAATATACAACAGCATCGACTGATACTGTCACACTGTCTTTTGTTAGTACCTATTATTATTTTAATTAATTAATAATTCATCATCATCATCATCATCATAATTTAATTATTCAAAATTATAATGAGCTATTTCTATTTTAGTATAACACACCCTCGTAAATATAATTTTTCCGGGTTATTTAATATATTTTTTATTACCCAGGAAATGTTCCACTTAAAAAATATTATAATAATAAATTTGAAAATAAAATTATTTCAATTATTTGAGCTTTAATTTTTTAATTTTAAAATACTTGAAATATTTCGAAATATATTTCGAAATTTAGTGTAATTAATTATTGGAAAAAAAAGACATCAATGTAAAGATAAATATATAGAAATATTTTAATTAAAAGAATTGTTTAATTTTTTTTTTAAATATTACCTCTTGTGGTGGAACATCATATGTTCTCGTTCGAAGATCAACTCTTGCATATGCATCGATACAAGGAAGAATAAAAAAAATTCCTAAAAAATAAAAGTAATTAAAATATTTAAAAAATATCATATTATTATTTTTTTTTCTTTTAATTTAAATAATAATTTTATATTTATAATATTATTTGATATATTAACCTGGTCCTTTAGCTCCACCTGATAGCAATCTTCCAAGTCTGAATATAACAGCTCTTTCATACTCTTGAACAACCTGAAAATTAATTTATATTTTATATTTAATTAATTTTATAATATATATATATATATTATTTAAATAAAAATAAATTTTACCTTGAAACAGACAAATAATGAAAATGGCATTGTAATAATTACAACAATCCATGATACAATAACAAGTATTTTACCACATGATGTACTGTCATCATCAGTACTGTCTTCAGCTATTATTTATTTAAACCAAATATTAAAATTATTATTTAAAATAATATAAATTTATTATAAATATTATAATAAAATACCTCCAATAATTCTTTTTCTTATATCATCAGGACGTGTGTTTACTTGAACAGTCGAAGTGGTTCCACCATTACTCATATTTGCAAGAGGAAGAGACATCAGTTCAAATTTAATATACAAGTCTTGAATTTAATTTAAATTCAAGCTTTAAATTAAAAAAATTAATTATTAATATTTTTAAATTAACATTTAATGAAATGATTATTTCAATTATTGTTTTTGTTATTTTTAAATAATTATTAAAATATAATTTATATATTTTTTTCAAACTATTTAAACTAACCGAGTGCTTTATACTGTAAGCTAACTTTAACAATCCACGTAACTATAAACATTGAAACATAAAATACTATTTGTTATAAATTACAATAAATAAATCATAAAAATAAATAGGATATATATACATTAGTGTCAACTGTTTATAACAGCGCGTGTGCGTTATTCATTAAAATATGATGAAACACAAAAATTGAGGTCGAATAATAATATAAAATGTATATACTATTATTAAAAGTACAAATGTATTGTATCGTATATATTATTTCAATTTAAAAATATTCTTCTATATACAAATAATATCATTTTTAAAAAATCGAAAAATTGATTATCAATTCAAATTCAATCTGATAATTTCTCAGACAATTCATCTTGAATTTCGAAATACAATAATAACTGTGATTTAATTTTATTTCGAAATTGTTTATTCTGTATTATGTTTATTTCAACTTGTTGAAAATCAATCGAAATATTAAACACTACCGGAAATAGAAATAATCTGCAAACAAATACAAATAAACAAACAAAAAAAGCAAACAAACAAAAAATAAATTTAAAAAAAAATTACGTATTTTAAATTTTTTGCTTGCAATGTGTAATGGTTTTTAAAATTATTTTTGCATTTATAAAATAATAAATATAATCAATATATTATTTACTTGTCAAAGACTAAATATAAGTTGAAAAAAAAAAAAAATACCATTGTAAAATTGTACAAATACAATTGACACTCAACGTACCTTGATAATTCAACCGTTCAATAGTAATTGAAGAAGTAACCACGACTACAAAAATAGTACAATACTCTTTCACTACGTGGCGACGAATTATAAATGAATTATAAATGAATTATTCTTATAAATAAATTAACAAAATTATTTTTTATAAATGTATTATAAAAGTAAAAAAAAAACATATTTTTACTATTTAATAATTTATTTTTTTATAATGCATATATATTATTGTTTTAATATATTTTATTTTGTTTTTTTTTTTCTTTTTTTTTTATAACAATGATAATTTAAATATATCTATTTATTTATTGTATATTTTTTATAGTTAAATATACTTTTTTTTTTTTTGTTGATCAATAAATTGATTTACCCTTATGAAGCTAAATCAAGAGCATTGTATTATATTTGACAGTTATAAATTTTAAATATAACTAAGTTAAATCAATAATATAAATATTTATTTAAAAAAAAAAAATTTTTAATATTAATTTTGAGTATTTTATATTTAAATAATAATTAATTTTATTTTTGATATTTAATTATCAATATATCCAAGATTTTGTTGGCTTTTAGCTATATATATTATTAAATCAACAAGTATTGTTTGATTTTATATAAAAAAAAAAAAAAACGAATATTGTTTATAAATTATCATTAATAATAATTACATGTTAAAAATAATAGGATCATTTAAAAAAAAAAAATTAAATTAATATGTACTGACGTATAACAATATTGTCAGTTATTTTATCTTTTTAATTAACCATTATACTTTTTACATAAGTAAAAAAGTTATTGTTAAACAGTCTTAACAGAATAAATACTCTGTACAAATTAAATTTATGTACTTATGGTATTGGACATGAGCTTAAATGAATGTTATGAAGTTCAGCCATGTCTGTCCAGTCTCGTTTTTCATTATCAATAATTATATTTTTAATGCAACCATTGAAGTGATCCCGAGTTGTAAAACTTTTTGATTGTAAAGAATCTAAAAATTAATAAATTTTTTAATTAATTAATAATAATAATAATAATTTGTTATAAAAAAATATAATAAATAAATAAAGCTTACTTGGTAAACCACCAATATATAAAGATCCTGGTAATGTTGATGTTGTAAAATGATCATCAACATTAATTGGTGAACCAATTTTTTTATCAAGATCATCAACTTTAAGTGTAAGTTCACCATAATTTAGTACTGCATGAATTTTATGCCATTGATTATCACATATTGTATATGGACTTGAAAATTGTTGTTCAACATTTAAATAATTATCATCACTAGTACCACCAGACATAATAATTTTACCATTAGAAATTTCTAATATTAATAATGTTAATCCATCTGGTGATGTTATTGATACAAGTATACCAGATAATTCAGATGTTCTAAATTCAAGTTGTAATTCAATTATTGAACCAAGTATATATTTTTGTTTATAAACAGAATATGCATCACCTTGAAAATATGCACCACTTTCAACATCAGAAAAACATTGTCCAACTGATACAGCTCTACTTGTTGAACCAACCATATCATATATATTACCATTAACTTTTAAACCTCTAATACAACCTTTAAGTGTTTCAAGTTTAGCAACAACTTGATCAGGAAATGGTGTACCACTTTCTGGCATACCACCAATATACATCATTGATTCAAGACCAATTTTTTTTGGTACTTTAATTGCACGTGGTTCTTGTGAATCAACAATCATTAACATTTTACGTTCATCATGATTTATAACAATATGATGCCAATTACCATCATTTAATAATGTTTTAAATATTATTTCTTTTTTTTGTTTACTTTTAACTAATAATATTAATTGACCATCACGTATTATTGACATAAGATATTGTTTTCTTTTAATACCTGGTGTTATAAATAATAAACCATTTGGATAATATGTTCTAAAATCAAATTCAATTGTATATTTTTTTTCCCAAAATTTTTTAAAATTTAAATATAATTGTGTATGACTATGTGATTTATCACCAAACATTAATGCACCTGGTTCTAATGAATAATATGGTACTTTTTGACAACCTTCAGGCTGTGATGCCATACTACGTGAATATATTGGTGATAAATTTTTACCAATATTTGGTCCTGAACGACCAATAATTGCTTTATCAAATGTTATAGCTTCATCAAATCTTAATAATTTATCATTAAATATTGTATCTTTAATTGAACCATAAAGTGGTAATAATGTACCAATCATTTTTGTTGTTGTATTTAATAATAATGGTAAACCACCAAAATAAAGACCACCATATTGTGGTCCTTTAATTGCAATAGATGATAATAATTTACCACTTGATTGATAATTATCATCAATATTTAATGTTATATCTTTTCTTTCTTTTATAATTGTTATTGTATGATATTCACCATCATTAAATGTATCATTTGATTGTAATATTAATTCACCTTTACCAGAATTAATACGAATTTCAATTTTACCATCAATAATTGCAATTGAATAATAAATATCATTATCATTATCATTATCATTATCATTATTATTATTATTATTATTATTTTCATATAAAGTTTGATTTTTAAATGTTGATAAAATTAATACTGCTTCTTTTTGTGTACTTCTAAATGTTAAACTAAGTATTGATGTTATTTTTTTAAATGTAAATGAATTATGTTCTAAATAACTATTACCATAAAAACCAACAATATTTATTGGTTTATTTGTACAACCAATTTCAATACCATAATATTTTTCAGCCATTGGATCATAGCCATCTTGTATATTTATATTTGACATACATCCCAAAAATGATAATGTATTTGGTAATATTAATTTTTTTAAATAAAAATTTGGTGGTACACCACCAATATAATAAATAGCATCAGATAAATCTGGTATATCATATTTTTTTGGTTGTGGTGTTGGTGCACCAATTTTTTTATCATCTTCACCATTAATATTAAGACTACATTTTTCAATATTATTTTTTAATTGATATTGTCTAAATGCATCAACTTTTGTCCAATTACCTTTATTATATTTATATTTTGATGACATTTCAATTGATATATTATCACCATAACCAATATTTAATATGACATATCCTTCACGTAAATAAATCATAACATGTTGATTATTTTTTTGATTAATTGCTAATAATAATAATGCATTTTCATCAAATGTTTTAAAACTTAATGATACACCAAATGTATATTTATTATATGGTCCAGATGATACTCTATTTCTAATTGAATAACCATTACCATTAAAACTATATGTACTATCTTCTTTTGATTTTTCAGCACCTTCAACACAAGCACCACAACCTTTATTTATTGTTGTTGTTAAAAAATTCCATAAACCAATTGGTTTATCATTAAATATAACTTGATGTATACAACCAGGTAAACCATATGATGAAATTAATTCAGATGGACGTTTTTGATATTGTGGTAAACCACCAAGCCATATATTATCACCATTATTAATATTAAATAAACTATAATTTGAATTTGTATAATTTGTTATTGTTATAATTTTTTTTGATGTTGTTAATAATTCTTTTTGTACAGTTAATGTTGCTAAATTTCTTGTTCTTATTGCTGTTATTCTATACCAATTTTTATCAATTTGTAAATCACCAATTTCTAATATTTCTGGATGTATTATAATACCAGTACCACCACCAACATTCCATAAAAATTTAATTTTTTTATCAATCATTTCAAGTGCAATATAATCATCATTTGTACTACTACCAAGATAAAATAATATACCTTCTGTTTTATATTGTGTTAATGCTAATGTCATTATAATTGATGTTGTTGTTGATGATTGTATTATATTTGATGTATATGATCTTATACATTTTTTACCTTCATTTGATTTTAATGATATACGTATACCATCAGCTGTATTTTTAGCTTCTGATATTTTAATTTTTAAATTATTTAATTTTTCAGCTAATGTTTCATTCCATCCTTTAAATTCATTATGACGTTTATCTGATGCATGAGCAAGACTTATTAATTTTGCATCAGTTTTTTTAATAATACTTTGTGCTTCAGTTAATTTTTCACTAGCAAAACTTATTTTTGAATCACCTTCACGTTTAAAATCATTTAATTGTAATTTTAAACCATTTGAAATACCAATTTCATAATCATTTATTAATTTTTCAAATATTAATGATGAATCAATTAATTTTTGATGTTCTATTTTTAAATTTAATAAACGATTACGTTGTTGTTCATAAATATTTTTTAATTCACGTAATTTTATATTTATTAAATTATCTTTTATTCCTGTCATATTTAATGAATTTTTTAAATCAATAACATCATTTGTATGTTTATCCCATTTATTTTTTAATAAATCAACTGATAAAACAATTTTATTTGAATTTTCAAGTTGTAATAATGATTTTAATGATGTATCTGTTGAATTATCAAATAATGATTTTAATTTTAAATTATTTGGATACATTTTATAGTGTGATTTAAGTGCTATTTCTTTAGCAATTTTTACTGATAATTCAGCATTATTTATTTTATCAACAATATTTTTATATGCTAAACTTGCTTTTAATGAACTTGATGCTTCAATACGTGTTTGATCAAATAATGAAACATAATGATTAACAAAATCAGTTAATTTTTTAACATGTTTATTTGCTTCAATAATATATTTTTCATTATATTCATTATTTAATCTGTATGTTATTCCTTCTTTTTCATATAATTTTTTAGCAAAATAATTTAATTTATTATTTATATTTTCAAAATTATTAATATTATTTATACTATCAATGACAAATAAATTTGAATCTTGATATAATTTAATTCCTTCATCAATCATACCACGTACATCAGCATTAACAATATCAATATTATCATTTTGATTTTTTATACTATTATATGAATTATTATTTTGATTATAAATTATATCATAAGTTAATAAATTTTTTATTGTATTATCAATATAAGGTTTTAAATTATCATATTTCATTAATAAATTTATCATATTTAATTTTATTTTATCTAATGATTTTAATAAAATTAATTTTGAATCAAGCCATTTCATAAGATCATTTGTTTTATCAATAATATCATAACATTGATTTTTTTTTTTATCAAAATTTATATTTTTTAATTCATTTAACATTATTATTGAATCTTCAAGTGATTTTTTTAATCCAACTTTTTTTATTTTATTACCAAATTCAATTATTTCAATTGTTATAATATTTAATGAATTACGTAAATTTTTTACATCATCAAATAAAATTGTTATATTATTATTTAAATATTCAGATTTTATTTTAATATTGTATGATTTATTCATTGAAATAACAGCATTATTAAATAAACTTTCATATTTTTTCATAAATATTTTAATATTTGATAAATTTATATTATTAAAACGTTTTTCAAAAATTTCAATAATTTTTATTTCATTAAATGTATTTGTTAAACTTTCATTAAATGTTGTTAATTTATACCATGGTAATGGTATATAACCATTAGCAATATCAACAGTTTCATTATCTAAATAATATGTCATTTTTTCAATATCATCCAAAAGTATACCTGTACAATTATCATTACATGATTTACATGAATTATCAATTAAAACATGTCTATAATTTGTACATTGTGAACAATCACGACCAGTTGAACGCCTAATTTACAATTACATTGTCCAGTTTCTTCATCACATTCATCACTAGCACTACCAGCTAAATTACAATTACATGGTTTACATGTACCATTTAATAATTTTGGATATCCATAAAAACCATAAGAACATCTTTCACATCTTTCACCAGAATAACCAACTTTACAATGACAATCAATTTGTTTATTATTGTCATTATTATTATTATTATTAACAATACAACTAATTGATGATTTTTTATTCATATTTGGACATTCACATGATTTACAACCATCATAATCAGGATTTCCATAATATCCATCTTCACAAATATCACAATATTTACCTGCTGTATTATATTTACAATCAATACAATTACCAGTTTCAATATCACATATTTCTGATCTTCCATTACACTGACAAACTCTTGATTCACCTATAAAATCAATTACATTAATTGATTCAATTGTTTCATTTTTAAACCATCTGTAATAACCAAGACTTGGATCTTGACATGAAGTATTATTATATTCAATTGGACATTTACACATTTCAATACCAATTGCTATTGGTAATGAATGCATAGGTAATTGAACAGCAATTTCTAATGATACATCAGATAATTTAACTTCTTCAAATTCTAAATAATTTGATGATTTTAAAAAAATATATTGTATATTTTGTAATGCAATCATAAATATTTCTCTTGATACTATTTCTTGTTTATTACGAATTTGCCACAATGATTCATGTAATCTTATTTCATAATAATCATTATTTATTGATGATAATTCATAATATTCAAGAATAATTTTGTTATTTCCTTGAATTTGAACAAGTGGATGTAAAAAATCTGATAACTGTTTTTTTCCTTCATTTGTTTTAATTTTAAATCTTAATAATCCACCATATGAATTAATTTTATCACCTAGAAATGTAGCTGGTAATTTCCAGTACAAAGGATAATTGTATGAAAAATTTTTAGGTAATATAATATTACCTATGTCTTCTGGAATTATTGATAATCCATTTGTTATATTTAAGCCTCTATTAGACATTGGTATAGTTACTGTAAAATCATAATTAGTTATTAAAATAAAATTAGATGATCCATTGATACGAAGAGTTCTTGATTGTGATAAACGTTTTTGATTCCAACTTAAATTAGCTTGAGAACATGATGTTGATCGTCCAAAACAGAAACATTTTGTACAACCATTTGGATTATTTTGATCTAATCCAAATGTTCCTTTTTCACAATTATCACAACGTTTTCCTGTTGTATGTTTTTTACATGGACATTGTCCATTATGATCACAAGAACAATTACCATCAAGACAATTTATTGTTCCTCCTCTGTGACAACCACAAGGTTTACAACGTGGATAGCCATAAAAACCTGGTGCACATTTATCACATCTTAAACCAATAAAACCCAAACGACAACGACATTGTCCATTTAAATCACATTGTGATTTTATAGAACCTGATTCACAAGCACAAGACTTACATCCAATTCCTGGTATTAAACCATAAGAATCTGGTTTGCATCTATCACAATGTTCACCAAAACTTAATTTTGGACAACGACAACTACCTGTATCTTGATCACATATGTGTCCAAATTTATCACATCGTTCACATTGTTGACAACCATTAGATGAAAAACCATAATATCCTGATTGACAAGTGTCACATTGTTTACCAGTAACACCTGGACGACACTGACACTGTCCTGTTTCATCACAAGACATATTTAATGATCCTACTGTATTACAATTACATGGTACACAACTATTTTTAATTGATATACCCCAATAACCTACTTCACATTGTTGACACTTTAGTCCAATAAAATTATCTCTGCAATTACATTGTCCAGTTATAATATCACATGATGTTGAATATGAACCAATCATATTACACTGACACTCAAAACAACCATTATTTGATAATCCATAATAATCTTTATTACAACGATCACATTTATTACCAACAACACCTGGTAAACATATACAATTTCCAGTTAATGAATCACAACCATCAGTAACAGCTCCTATACCACAATCACATTGTTGACATCCAGCAGTAACATTACCATATCCTGCTATACATAATGAACAATCACGAGTTGTAAAAAATGGCTTACAAAGACATTGACCAGTTATTGCATCACATAAATTTGATCTACTTCCAAGTAAATTACAGCTACATGCTAAATAATAATAATAATAATAATAATTTTATAAATATTATTAATTAAAAAATATAATTTATTTATTTATTTTTCTTACCTATACAATTTTGTTCAATAGGATCTCCATAATATGTTTCTTTACATCTGTCACATTTTTGACCATCTGTATTACCTCGACATTCTAAACAAACACCAGTTTTTTGATCACATGATCCACCATTACAAGGACAAGGTTTACATGTATCACCTAGTTTTGTTGGATCTCCATAATAGCCAATTTCACAACTGTATTAAAAAATATAAAAAAAAAAGAATAAATAAACAATTATTAAATTTATAAATGTATAATAATTGTAAATAAATAAATATATTTATTTAACCTTTCACAATGATCTCCAGTATATCCTTCAAAACATTGTGTACAAACATAATTATCATTTGCATTTTGATCTAATTGACAACTTGGACTGAATTGATTTGATGATTCAATCAATGGACAAGCACATGGTTTGCAATCACTTGAAGAACCTTTTGTTGGATCACCATAAAAACCAGTTATACATCGTTCACATTTAATTCCAATGGTATGATGTTCACAAACCTTTGATAAATAAAAAAAATAAAAAATAAAAACATATATACATAAATAGAAAGAAAATTATTGATTAATTTTCATGATGATCAATCACAGATGTTGTTTATAATATTGATTTTATATATATCCAGTTTATAACTTAAAATTAATAACTAAACCTTAATAAATTATAAATAAATTTCAACTCAGTTAAATAATGATAAATCATTAATAATTCATTATAAATATATAAAAAAGTGCGCAGTAAATGGTTTAAGCACATAATATTATATAGCATTGTTTGTTGTGCTTTTTATATTTTATTAGTTAAGCTATTAGTTTATCACCTGTACTAATGTACTTATTGCATCAGGCAACCATTCATTATTCCTTCATTTTGTTTGTAATACTGAGATCTCACCATTTGTCTCCATGATCCTACTGGATATAAGTCTAGTCTAATAAATAAACAATTAAACAAATCATGCTATTTAATTTTCAACTATAATTATTATAAAATATATAATTTAAGATTACCTCACATTCACCCAGATAAAGATCACACGTTCCAGCATGATTATTGCAGTCACATTTTATACATTCATGATGATGATGATGATTATTATTATTATTATTATTATTATTATTATTATTTTGAACCATTTGTTATAACTTTTGTGTAACCCCAAGCACAATTTTCACATGAAAAACCAGCATAACCATCTGGACAATAGCATTGTTCTACTAAACTTTCAATACCATTATTATATGTATGTTCACCAATTGGTAAAATAGCTGAATGAAAGCTGAAAGATTATAGTTTATATAATTTAAATTAAAATAAATAAAAAATATATTTTATTTATTAAAATATTATTTTGAATAATTTACCTTCCTTCAAGTTGTTCAGAATGATACATAGCTCGAATCATTAAATATTTAATATCAGCTAATACACGTAAATATTCAGCTCTTGTAACTGGTTCACCACGATATTCAATTGTTTGATCATTTGTATCACTATGAAAATGATACCAATTATGTTCAGTAAGAACAATAGATATATGAGCCTCCTGATTAGTATATTGTTCATTACCATAAGCAATTGTCATACCATTTGCTCCCTAATTAAAAAAAATATATATAGGTATATAAAGTAAATGAAAATTTCAAAATTTATTATATTATTTTATAATAAATACTTACAACAATAACAATGTTTGGATCAGTTGTAGGTTTACCACTAGTATCACCTCTCATTACAGACCAAGAAACACTGTAAGTTAATGTACTTCCATAAGAAGAAAGACGATTTCCTGAATATAATTTTGGAGCAAGCCAAAATGGTGTATTAAATTCATATTCATAAGATGCAATTATTAACCATCCAGTTTCAGTATCACGTGATGGTATTACTGTTCTTGATGCTTTTATATCTGTTACAAGCCAACCTTCAGTTGTTGATATCTAAAATTAAATTAATAAAAATAATATAAATATACATTGTATAAAAAATAATTTATAATAATTATAAAATTTTTTAACTTACTGATTCATATCTAAGTTTTGCAGCTTTACAATCATTAACAATACCAAAACAATCACATTTTAAACAACCATCAGAATTATCATGACTCAATGCAAAATAACCATTTTTACAACGATCACATAATTCACCATCAACATTTGTTTTACAAAGACATTCACCTTCACAATCATGAGATGGTAAAATACCTCTTGAATCACATGGACAAGGCATACATTCAGGATATTGTCTATAACCAGCAGCACATTGATCACATTTATAGCCTGAATATCCAATTTTACAATCACAAGCACCAGCTACCTAATTAAAATAAAAATAATAATTTAAAAAATATAAATTAAATTTAAAAACAAACAAACAAAAAAATATATATTAAGACATTACTTTGCCTGGATAATTATCATCAGGTGTACAAAATCCAGTACTGCCTCTTAAACTACAATGATCACAAAGAATACAAGGCTGAGTAGCATCAGGTGGTACTCCATTTGGTCTATAATATCCATTTTGACATTTATCACAATTGATTCCTGTTGTATGATCTGTACAATTAATACAAACACCACCACCTCTATATTTTCCATATATATCCATTGATAAATATTGTGAAGCTATATTTTCATCATATCTACATGAATTTGCATGACCATTACAATTACATTTTTCACATTGATAACCTTTATCAGATGTTCTTAATTTCCAAGGAAATTGATTATACATTGGACAACATGTATCACAATTTTCACCACAAGTATTTCCTTCACAATCACATACATAACGTTCATGATGACTACTGTAATCACATTTTGATGCATGGCCAGAACATAAACATCTACCACTGACTCTAATTTCTTTTATTGAATAAAATAATCTTAATTTATCTTCAACAGCATTATTAATACGATGAAGACCTTGAAAACTAAATTTTATATATCTTGCTTTATTAAATTCTTGGCTACTTAAACTATGAGATGAAGCACCAGAACGTTTGCTTATTAAACGTGTATGAATTTCACCACTTTCTATAGGTTTTTGTTGTGAATACATAGTTGTACATACAACTTCATCATCACCAATTGATACAGTTTTAGAAACAGATGGTATTGAATATTTTGTCCAACATTCTTCATCATTTCTTGCATAATATTTCCATGCTTGAAATTTTTCACCATTAATTGATCTCATTAAAATCCATGATGCAGGTCTTGGTGATATTGCTGCTTTAACAATGACATGTTCAATTTGAAATATCTAAAATATAAATATAAAATATATAATTTATTATATATTTATAATAATTAAATAAATATTATTTATAAATATATAATTACCTGTTTAAGATCCAATGTAATATCAATATATTCATAACGATCACCTTGTGCTAATGTTGGACTTTGCCACCATTTATCAGGTTTTGAATTAAGTACATTTATTATACTATGTTTTTTACCAGGATCTGGACTTTTTGAATCACATATTCCACATTCTGATGATTTACAATATCTTTCAGGTCTATCTTCACCACATGTTGCATTTGCATATATCTCAGCTTTTGATGCAACATTAAAAGTTGATGGATATAAAGCTTTGTTTTTTAAATTTTTATTAACTCCAAATGAATCTAAAAATTTATTTAAATAATTTATAATAAATAATAACAATAAAAATTTTTAAAATATCAAAATTTTCGCGCCTGTTTTGACATGAAATACCCCATATAGGTTTATTTTTTTTTTTGTTTCATTATTATTAATAAAAAAAACCTTTGTTTTTTTAATTTGATTAAATAAATCATTTAAAATTTTATTTATTAATTATAAATAATCATATCTATCAACTGAATTTAATTTTTTCTGTTTATTTCCTACTC
The DNA here is from genome assembly GCA_011426435.1 of Lysiphlebus fabarum. NCBI lineage: Eukaryota > Metazoa > Arthropoda > Insecta > Hymenoptera > Braconidae > Lysiphlebus > Lysiphlebus fabarum. The sequence continues at coordinate 185,653 of WSYQ01001271.1, forward strand.
AAAAAAAAAATAGTCAAACATTTCAGGATCAAATCCTACCTGTTGCTATTTGTTTTTTATTTTCAATCATCCCTCAAAATAATAACTCAATAAATTTTATTATACTAAAAAACATTATAGATTCAATTATTAATAAAAATAAATAATTATTGAAATGTTTATTATTGTTTTGTAAATATCAATAGTTAAATAATAAAAATAACACATTAAAGTAACTATTACACACGTGATATGTCACGTGGCAGGACTTATAGATAAAAAAAAATAATAAAAAAGTGTTTGTTTAACATGAAGCGTATTAAATGTAGATACTAGAAATGCTAAATATAAATTTAAGTAAAGATAGGTGGCATATAACACTGAGTTAAATCTCATATAAAAGTTTTTTTTTTTTAATTTTTTTTAGTTGTGTGTTAAAAACTTAATGTTTATATTTATAGAATTTTCATTCTGACAGTTATTTAGATATACATTTTATTTTATAAATTTTGTTACTAACATAAAATTATTTATTTTTAAATTTATCTTTAATATTATAAATATATTTAAATATTATTATAATAATATTTAAAAAAAAAACATTTTTTACCATTATTAAAATTCCTATTTGATGATCCACAAACACAACTACTAAAACTCCATAATATTAAAAAAAATAATAAATTAAGCCGGTTGGCTATTTTAAAATTTCTTAATGTCATTTTTTCTAATACATTTAATTATTCATACATAATTATAATTTAATTAACAAAAATAAAAAACACAAATATTATCTTCAATATATTATGATAAAAATATATCACTATTTTTATAATTAATATTAAAATTATAAAACATAGTTACACTATTATTTAATATTATATACCAGTAAGTAGATAATAAATATTTAAAAATAATTACACTTCATAAAACTTGACAATATTTTGTTTATTATTTAAAAAAAAAACTATAATTTAAATAATTATTTTGGAGTATCAACAATTAAAAAAAAAAACAAGTTATATTGTCAAAAAAATTGAATAAATTATTCCATTCAATTATAAATAAATAAATAATTAATTATTGTTGATATAATAAATGAATTAATCACTGATTAATGATCAAATTTATCAATAAATATTGTAATAAATATTTAGGGTAAATATAGAGAGACTGTAAGAAGATATACCCTCGTGGTAACAAGCGTCACATTAACACTGAACACACAACCATGTAAACTAAATACACCACACTCTGCAGTCTGGTCTGGCTTTGAATCATTCACGCGTCATCAAACGTAGGAGAGACAAAAAAAAAAAAAAAAAACTACACTAAATCCAAGCTGATGAATGTCACTTAAAGGGAAATTTCCCCTTCTACAATCATCACTATAAGCATTCCTTATGAAGAGATTTTATTTCCCCTCAAATAACATTGTTTGTAGTAGTTTTGTATGTATATATAGTTAAAGTCCTTCGGATGATTACTAACACATGTAACATTTTACTACCTTCTGGAGTTTCCAGATGAGATGAGAGAGTGGTCCAGAGATATATTATATACATGTATACGAATAAGGTAAACAGTGGCCCTCATGGTTTGCCATCTAGCCCAATCAGAATTTGCAAAACATTGCAAAATAGCCAACATAATAAAAAAAAAAAAAAAGGATCAAGATTATAGATCATCGATTTATTCAAAATAGATCACTTAAATTTTTAATGGTATTATATAAAAAAAGATGTTTTTTTTTTTTTTTTACTGGTTCGTAGAAAAAAAAAAGGACCACACACGACTATCAGTGATAGTCAATTTTGTAGTTTCTCATGATGATCAAAATGATCTAGGTATAGATGTAAAAAATTATATTATACATATTGTTATTTTATTTATAAATGTAATGATAATATTTTTTTGTCATTGATATATATGGTTATGATTAAAATCGAGTTGTTTTTTTTTTTTTGACTTGAATTGGTACTTGTTTTTGTGTTAAAATATTACAGGTCGTCTGTCTGAAATAAATGTTTCTTCTTTAAGATTCTATCATTTAATGTCCCGCAACTTGTTTCACTCTTAAATGAAGAAAAACAGACGGGCATTCTTTTCATTTTTTTGTATAAACATATATGGTATAGCAGAAAACACTCGAGTAAATACAATTTTTATAATTTTATATATATATATGGGACATTCCACGATGAATCAGATGATCCTTCATGCAGTATGATTAGATATAGTCCTGAACAGTATCCTGAATTGACTGTATTTTTATGCAATTAATTTGACAATTTTTATTCTTTTAATTTTAATATTTTTTATTACTTTAAAGCAGTAAAAAATATTTAAAATTTTTGTTATTATTCTTTTTTAATATTTAAAAATAATTATGAAAAATTCGTTTGATTTTAAGACTTTTTCCGAGTCCCATACACGTACAAATGTTTAGAAAAAAAAATCCTATTTCTTTATATGCTAGAGTAAAATAATTTCGGTGCCTTTTGTGTCTGATTTTATGATACGTTACTGAAATATTTTTTTTAAAAGCCAGTGAAATTGTATGACGCATCGCGCGAACATTCAACCCCAAAAGTAAAAAAAAAATTCTATAATTGTAATGACATTGTGTTACGAACCATACGGTAAAAACTTTTTTGTTTTTTTTATCTACAAAATCATTTTTTCAGTACAAAATACATTTTTTTTTACCGGAAAATTTAATTTGAAACAAAGATAATACCCGCATGTTTTGCATGTTAGAGATGTAAAATTAATCTTTAATTAAAATCACGATGATGATAAAAATTCAAAATTAATTTACTGTTTTTTTTTGAAACTTGGAAAATACGCATCCATAATCAGAAAAATTAGTTACACGCAACCTTAAGGTTTCTATCATATTACTTTGAGACTTTAAATTTATTAAAAAATCTTTGCAACTAATTTCAAGATAATTTAACGTTGATTATCTATTAAAAATTTATAATAAAAAACTGAATTATCAGATTTAATCTGATTCAACATAAAATGCCCGATAAATAAATATACAAAATACATGTATGCATAAATGTTGTACTTGACTCATCCCATAAATAGTTATTTCTCATATACATATATGTTTTTACTCATATACCATACTTTGTAAAAAAAAAAAAATATTCAAGTATATTTGTCGTTCTTTTTTCTTTTGATATCACATATTTTTCAACAACATAGAGGTCATAAATTGTTTGGGTTACAAAGTACTTGACTCATGTTTTTCAAAATAATCATTCAATTTTTTTTTTGTTAGATATCATATTTACATCTTGAGTTTAAGTGTTTAGTGAAGTTTGAATTTTTGTGATTAGAATCCTATTATAAAAAGTAAACTACTTCAGATTATTCTAAATTTGCTACGTGTTATTGTGTGATTACTACGTTTAATTTTTTGGGCAGTTCAATAATACAATTAATTTTCAATATATTTTTAATTTGTATCAGGCAAATATGATAGCCGAAAAGATATTCGAACTTTTTTTTTATTTCGAAAAATTTCGGATTTGTATTAGGCGAATATAATGACCAAAGAGGTATTCGAATTATTGCTATTTTTTTTAGTTTTTATTGGGCAAGTATAATAACTTAAGAGGTATTTAAAATTTTATGAAACTAAAGAAATTGCTCGAAATTTTTTACGAAAAAATATCGAGGTGTATCAGGATTATAGAACTCGAAAAGAAGTACTCGATGCCTTCTCTACATTTTTTCGAAAATTGATATTTTTTTGAAAAAATATTCATGAGGCTTTTAAAAAAAATCGTAAAAATATCGAGTTGTATCAGGGTTATAGAACTCGGAAAGAGGTATTCGATGCTGCTTCTCTTATTTTTCTGAGAATAATATTTTTTGAAAGAAAATTTATGAGGCTTTAAAAAAAATCGTAAAAATATCGAGTTGTATCAGGGTTATAGAACTCGGAAAGAGGTATTCGATGCTGCTTCTCATTATTTTCTAGGATTAATATTTTTTGAAAAAAATTTATGAGGCTTTAAAAAAAATCGTAAAAATATCGAGTTGTATCAGGGTTATAGAACTCGGAAAGAGGTATTCGATGCTGCTTCTCATTATTTTCTAGGATTAATATTTTTTGAAAAAATATTTATGAGGCTTTCAAAAAAAATCGTAAAAATATCGAGTTGTATCAGGGTTATAGAACTCGGAAAGAGGTATTCGATGCTGCTTCTCATTATTTTCTAGGATTAATATTTTTTGAAAAAAATTTATGAGGCTTTAAAAAAAATCGTAAAAATATCGAGTTGTATCAGGGTTATAGAACTCGGAAAGAGGTATTCGATGCTGCTTCTCATTATTTTCTAGGATTAATATTTTTTGAAAAAATATTTATGAGGCTTTCAAAAAAAATCGTAAAAATATCGAGTTGTATCAGGGTTATAGAACTCGGAAAGAGGTATTCGATGCTGCTTCTCATTATTTTCTAGGATTAATATTTTTTGAAAAAATATTTATGAGGCTTTAAAAAAAATCGTAAAAATATCGAGTTGTATCAGGGTTATAGAACTCGGAAAGAGGTATTCGATGCTGCTTCTCATTATTTTCTAGGATTAATATTTTTTGAAAAAATATTTATGAGGCTTTCAAAAAAAATCGTAAAAATATCGAGTTGTATCAGGGTTATAGAACTCGGAAAGAGGTATTCGATGCTGCTTCTCATTATTTTCTAGGATTAATATTTTTTGAAAAAATATTATGAGGCTTTCAAAAAAAATCGTAAAAATATCGAGTTGTATCAGGGTTATAGAACTCGGAAAGAGGTATTCGATGCTGCTTCTCATTATTTTCTAGGACTGATATTTTTTGAAAAAATATTTATGAGGCTTTCAAAAAAAATCGTAAAAATATCGAGTTGTATCAGGGTTATAGAACTCGGAAAGAGGTATTCGATGCTGCTTCTCATTATTTTCTAGGATTAATATTTTTTGAAAGAAAATTTATGAGGCTTTAAAAAAAAATCGTAAAAATATCGAGTTGTATCAGGGTTGTAGAACTCGGAAAGAGGTATTCAACGCTGCTTCTCTATATTTTCTAGGACTGATATTTTTTGAAAAAATGTTTGAGGCTTTCAAAAAAATCAGAAAAATATCAGGTTGTAACAGGGTTATAGAACTCAAAAGAAGGTATTCGATGCATTTCCTACTGCAGGTTCAAATTCAACTACAGGCTACTTGTTATTTTTTGATATAATAAAGTTTTTAATTTTTTAAAATAAATATTTATTGTTCTCCATGTAATTCTCGATTTATTAATACAAATATTCATTTATATTAAAACATTATCAATTATTATATATTCATTCATACTCAATTAATAACGTACAAACAAAAATTATGATTTTTACTTTTTTAACTGAATTCTAATTAAATAAGTAATTGAGTTGAATTAATTCATTAAATTATAATTATTTATAAAAAAAAGATGAAGTTTTTGTGACAATTTTCAATTAAAGTCCATTATTAATTTATGATATTATTTTTGTTAAAAGAAACTTTAAAAATTATATTCATCTTTTGTTTTTTATAATAACATTTTAATAAACTATATTTTGATTTTATTTGTCATTTAAATTTATAATAAAATTTCCTTTTTGATATCAATAATAAATTAGATTAGAATACAAGAAGATTACACAGAGAATATATAAATTTTTGTGTAGTCTTCCTATGATGACATTAAAATTTTTTAATGACTACAAGTCAAAAAAAATATTATAATTTAATACCGAAAGATTACCCAAGTTTAACACTAAATTACAAGAGTAGATAATTTCCTCATTTTTTATTTTATTATATAATTTTCATTCAACTATTTTTTTTGTTGATTAATCACATTTAAAAATTCTAATCATTATTTACTTTGTTTGTTTCTTACATATATAATACATTTAAATAATGAAATATAAAACATTAGCCATGAAATATTAGAATACAATGGACTTATATAATTATTTGAATTTTATTAATTTATTATTTTCAAAAATTGAGGCAGAAAGGCTTTTTAAAATGATTATGTCAAATAATGCCAATTTATTTTGGTCATTATATTATTTTATAAACAAAATTAATTAATCAAAGAAAAATTTAATTGTCATATTTTTATGTCACAATTTTTTTTTCTTTCTACAATATATATTTAATTCATTTTCTAAATTAATTTCATTCGTAATAATTTCATTCGTTTTTTATTTTCTATTATTATTATTTTACTATTTAAATGCACGTTTTTTTTATGGCAACCTGGAAGCAGCCGAAACAACTTTCAGTAATTCATGTATAAAACAAGAGTGTAAGTTTGCTACTTGTAAACCAAAAAAAAAAAAAAAAAATACAAATAAAATGTTTAGACATATAAAGTCTCGTTACTCTCGTTTTAAATAACAAAAAAAAAATAAAATAAAAAGTATTTAGTGCATAAAAAAAATTTGTAATTTAAAATTAAATATTTTTTCTTTTTTTAATATAAAATTTCAATCGAATTTGTAACATATAAATAAAAAATCTCAGTTATCGGATAATAAATCCATATATAAAACCCTGTACGCCAATCAGCTGATATTTCACAAAAATTATTAAATATAACGTTTGATATAAAAAAAAAAAAAAAAAGTTTAAATATTAAACGAAAAAAATTCAACATTAATTTGTTCGATTAAATATTTTTAAGTTAATAATATTATAATTATTTAATAAAAAATATTATTTTAAATATTTATATACTATCCTTTTGTTGGATCATAATTTTCAATTAACCATTTTTGTCTTTTTAATGTCTTTGAACATTCATCCATTACAAGATGATTTTTACTCTCAACCATTGTTAAACATTTATCACTACTTCCATGTCTAATTTGTTTTGTCTGTAAATTAATATATTAATAATAATTAGATAACTAAATAGATAATTATTTAAATTAATTAATTTATACCTGATTATTATATATCCATTGTTGATTTCCTTTACTACCATGACATGGATAAAGAATAACATCAGCTCCACTATAATCAAGACATGATTCATCACGACGAATTTCGCCGGCTTTGCTTAACATCCAGTACTAAAAAAAATAAATAAATATATTAAGTATAACATTTGTTAATAATTTTTTAATAATAAAATAATATTTTTTGATTAAAATTTTGTTATTCAATTGTATCATTAAGAAAAAATATTAATTTAAAAAATGATAATTTGTTTTAATGTTGATAAATCAAGTTTTTATCATCCGGATGTTTTTATATATTAATAACAAGATAGCATGTTGATAGTTATGATGTAGTTATCAATTAATTATTTTCAAACGGAAAACATAAATTACAAGTCAATGCTCTTTGTTATTTTAATTTTATACAAAATATATTTAAAAATTAATTTACCTGATTTCCACCTTGACGATGACAAGGATAAAGTCCAGCTGGTCTGTGCATATCTGCTTTACGAGCTGGTGAATCTAAACATGTGTCTGCTCCTTCTCCCAAGTTACGAATCTGTAAATTCATTTTGTTTTTTAAATTGTTACAAAGTTGCAAATTATTTACAAAGTTTTTTACAATTATTATTTGATAAAACAAAATATACATACCTCTCCAGAACCAATAGCATCACCTGGTATAAATAATTCAGGATATATATTTTCTAAATACCATTTAAATGATTTACATCCTAATTTTCTTCTTAATGCTCTACGTTCTGAAACGTCTCCAAATGAACCCTATTAAAAATATTAATTTTTATTATTTAATATTATTTTATTTTATTTTATTTTATTTCAAATTAAATTACTTACTTTGTCATCACCTATTCGTTGATAATAATATTTTGCATATTCATCTAACCAAACTTCACTAAGTCTTACACTATTTCTTTTAAGAACATTTACACCACTTCGCCATTTATAAGGTGAACTGTAAAATAAAATATTAAATACATTTGTAAAATAAATAATAAAAAAAATAAAATTATTTTCATTTATTTTTATTAAAACTTACCGTTTTCTAAAGATATGACCAACATGAGAACATGGAACAATTTCCAGTGTACCTTTAATTAATAAAAATATTAATAATCATTTATTGTTTAATAAATATATAATTTATTAAATTAAAATTAATACATACCACCACACATCCAAGTTTTAAATGATAATTCAAGATTTTCTCCACCCCAAATATCAAAACCACTGTCATAAGTACCAAGTTGTTCAAAAAATTCTTTATCAATTGAAAATAAACCACCAGCCATTGTTGGTGACCAAACTGGTTCAGCTAAATTTGTATGTTTTTTTTTTTCACGTTCTGGTACTGCATGCCAATTAAACTATAAATTAAAATTAATTTTATATAAATATATTTATTTAAAATTTAAAATAAAATTTAAATTTAAAATATACCTGAAGATTCCAATCAAAACCACCAACATTAATACCACCAGAATCACGCCAATGATATTCAAGTGTAGTATCATCAATAACATCAATAACTGGACATACAACAGTTGTTGAATTTTTAGCAATTCTATCCATAAGTGGTTCTAACCATCCTTCTGTACATTCACAATGACTATCTAAAAATGTTAATGTTGGTGCTTTTGCAGCAGCAGCTCCTAATAAACGTGCACGAATTAAACCTTCTCTTTTTTTTGCTCTTACAATTTTAACTTTTGGATAACTAATAATATAATCTTCTAATTGTTTTTTAAGATGTGCTGTAAATAAAAAATTTATATGTAAATATATTTGTTGGAAAAGTTTTAAATGATTACTGATTAACTTACGCATGTCTGAAAAATCATCAACAAGAAGAATTTCATAAATAAGATGTTCTGGTGATCTATTAAGTACTGAATGAACTGTTCTTAATAAAACTGACCATGCTTCATTATGAAAACATATGATAACAGATGTTGCAGGTAATTCATCTTGATATCTTCCTTTTTCTTTACACCTAAAATATTACAAAAAAAATTTATTTATATTTATTTCTATTTAAATTTATTATAAATATATTTACCATTCATCTCGAGGATCTGGTAATGTTCTATGAACAGATATAAGATCACTAACATACTGATTAAATGCATTTTTAATCCATCCATCATCAACTAATTTTTTAATTTCAGGTGATAAATTTATTGGTAAAACAACTGGTTTACCCATATTTCCAGGTTCTTGTTCTTTTGGTGCTGCTAATACACCATCACCTTAAATAAAAAAAAATATAAAAAATAAAACAAGCAATTAAGATTAAAATAAAATAAATAAATAAATCAACTGTTAAAAAAATAAACAAATATTTTTAAAAGTTATTTTATATTTATATTTAATAAAACAGTGATGATAACATTAACTGTTCTCAATTAAAAAATATAATTACAACTTGATCGAATCATTTTGTTACGTTTGATTATCGTAATATCGCAAACAGCAAATAATAATTTAAAATTAACGATTCATATTGTATCAAGAAAATAAATTATAGTTAAACTTTAACAACAAAATATCAATAAAATAAATAATTCTATTATATTTTTTTAAATTTAAATTACCTTGTTCTGGTTCAGAAATATTATCCATTGCATGATTGATTTTTTGATTATTGTATTCTTGATATGTATTTGATAATTCATTATTATTTATTTCATCAGTAACTTGTTGATATGGAGCATCTGACATTACTAATGCTTGTGTACTAATTGGTGTTTGTTCCTCAGTATATAATAAAAAACAAAGTGTTAACCATACAGCTGCACCAAGTATTGAAGCTTTTATCCAAAGCAATCTTCTTCTTGGAAAAACCATCATGCTTTATTTACCATCAACGTATTTTATCAATTTTGATAAATCTATAAATTATTATTAAATTATTAATTATTTTATATAAATATATCAATTACTACACATGAATTTGTCAATAATTAACACAAAATTTATCCACTACCTGAGAAGAACATTCGATAAGTTCTCATCATTTTAAAAAATATTTATGGTCAAAGTGAACAAGGTTTGTTATTATAAAATTACTTTTAATTGATCATTTAAACCAAGACCATGTATCACTTTAAAATTGATATACATATTGCCATTTAATAAAAATAATGTTATTCTATTCATAAAAATTGTAAATATATTTTGTAATAAAAATGAAAGGCTCGGCCTTGAAACTAATATGAAAATCAAAGTATAAAATTATGTGAGAGTGTAATCCTTGCACATCAGATTCACTATAAGATTAATTTTATTTTCAAGTAAACAAATATAAAAATTTAAAAAAAAAAAAATTATAGTGAGAGTTGAACTCACGATTATTTTATTCGGGTCAACCACCTCAATTATTTGTCTACGTAAAAAATTGTTTAAGAAATTTCTTGTGACTAATTTTAATGCAAAAAATTTAATATTTATTTTCAAATCTTGCGAGAATCCTTAAAACTTTGTGGTCAAAACTTTTATATTTTAATCAGTTAAATAATTTTTATAAATTGGTAAATAAAAAAAAATATTATCAGTCAATATTACTGTACAGTTAATATACATTAAAATTAAAATTCTAAGCAAATTGAATAGAAAAATATTTATTTATTCTCCTCCTTAATGTTGTCAACTTTGACATTAAATATCTAAACATTGAAAAACACAAAATATACAAAATTAATTTAATAAATGTATATTAATTTTTTTAACATAATAACATTAATTTTATAAAAATCATATATTTAAATTAAATTATTTAAAAACAATCTTAATATTAGTATGTCAATTTTCCAAACAGGTTTTGTGCATCAAAGTTATTGAGGTGATTGACCCTAATATAATAATCTTGGGTTCGAATCTCATCATAGAATAATTATATTTTTTTTCAAAATTTTAAATTTTTTTTCAAAATTTTAAATTTTTTTTATTTTTATAATTATTATTAATTCTAACTGAATATTTTATTATAATAATTATAATAATGGTTGTCATAAAAATTAATTTATACTGATTTATACCGGATAAATATTTGCTGACTTCATTGTAATTCAAATCATGTGATCAAGTTATATCAATATTTAAATAATATAAATTTAATTATCATAAATATTTACTTACAGTATTTTATAACATTTTTATTCTTGAAATCTTGATGTTCTCAAATCATTAACCAATTCTTTGGTTAGAATATGATAACTAAGCCCACCAAAAAAAAAAGTAAAAATAGTTAACAACAAAAACAAAAACTATGTATATTTACAAAAATAAAAGTATAAATTATAAAAATAAAATTAATAAATTAATTAGATATAAATATTAAACATTTTTAAATACAATTATGGTTCATAAAAAATGAATTTAACACAGTGATAAGACAACACACAACACTTATATTTTTTTTTTTTTTTTTTGTCTCACATATAAACAATTCTTATAAAATTTGATAAAACCAGTTTTTTTCCTCCATAATTATGATTATTTTTTGATAAAAAAAAAAAAAAACTACAATACAATATTATCTGCTATATAAACTTTTACCGTACACACTGATTACACACAAAACACTGATGACCAGTGTTACCACAGCCAAATGTGAAAGTGTACCTCGGCCAGAAGCAAAAGTGTACCTCCTGGCACAAAAGTGTACCTCCAACTTAACTCTACCCTTTTCCGGTAGATAGCAGCACTTTTGAATCATTTTTTTAAACTAAAAAACTAGATGTCACTATCTATATTAATTTAAAAAATTTATATATTATAAATGATTATTAACAATAATTTATTTTATTAACTTTTTTTTTTTAATAAAATCCTCAAATGTATCATCATCTTTAAAATAATGAGCAACTTCTGGTAACATTCTCCATTCAGAATTTAGTGCTTTGACGAGATGTTTGAGACTCAATAAAAACTGATTCAGGCTTATTCGTAGTATTTATTTCAATAATAGAATTATTATCTTCAAGTCCATGTACATCTACCCTGGTTGTTATTTTATTCACTACTTCTGGTACTGGTGTACATACTGTATCTGGGGCTTTGTGAACTCCCACTACAAATCTATCCTCATAAAACATTATATATGAATTAAATTAATGAATAAAGAAAAAATTAATTATAATGATTAAATATCTTATTCAATTTTATATTAATTACCTGTCCATGATAATTTAATAATTACACAAAAATTAATTGCAATAGTAAATAAAAATATTTTTCAGTCATAGAAAAAAACGTAAACACAAACACAACGTGTTGAGACTTAATGCTTTTGTGTATTGGGGGTGATGTGTTTTTTTTTTTTAGTATCTTTCTTGAAATAAAAATAAAAGAATAGAACCAAATAGAACTCATTGCATCCAGAAAAAAAAAATTCCATTATTGCTGACATAAAATGGCCGACTTCTAGTCGGGGAAAAAGTGTACCTCCAAAAACAAAAGTGTACTTTTGTACCTCGGCTGGCAAAAGTGTATCTCAAAAGGTACAATTGTACCTCGTGCGGCAACGCTGCTGATGACTGGTTGGGCAGTCAGAAAATGTTGTCGTTAGCTGTCAACGACACGCGGATTCTAAAAGTTTTTTTTTTTTTCTCTCTGTGTTTATATCTCTCTCTCCTCTCTCTTTGTGTCAGAGTAGTGTCAGTTAATCGTGCCTATTGCTCATGTTGATTAACGCAGCCTATAATTGTTTAAATGTTTTTATGAAAATTAAAAAAAAAAACAATAAAATTAATTGCATTTTCATATTAAATTAAATACAAGCAATCTCATCAATTTTATCAAACTGATACAGCTAAATCAGAGCTATAAAAAAATTGTAATTTTTTTTTCTTTTTTAATTTTTTTCTCTATTGAAACAATGTACAACAATGGTATTAAAACTAGAACAAAATTTTAACGAGAGATTTTATTTATCCTAAATTGCACATATTTTTATGACTACCTGCGTGTTGCACATATTTTTTTTTTTTTTAGTGCATAAAAAAATAAGCCATATAAGATAAAATAGAAAATGTCTAGTCAGTCTTCCATATAACACACCATAAATTATTTATTCAATTGCTATGATTAATCTATTAATTATTTTTTTATGTATTTTTGATATATTTTTTGGCACTTAAATTATGCAAGAGCTGATAGAAATGTATACTTTTTTATGACACTGCGCAATAAAAATTTTTTATTAAAAAATACAATATAATTTATATTAGTTTATAAATATTTAAAATTAATATTTATAAATTATTTAAAAAAAAAAATATAGTAGTAGATTTTCAAATGCAGATTGATTTTTCAACCTTATCATATGAAGATAGAAAATTTCTAATGGATGTTTTTCTGGAA